>JAXIUT010000009.1:7650427-7675000 GCA_035586675.1 Eurytoma californica | reverse complement strand
GTAATAAAATAAAGAAAACATATATATTGCTCCCAAAAGAATCAAGCTTTTACTGTCAGTAACTTTCCACTCCCACACAGTAATACTGTGAATTAAATTGCCAATCAATTGTCTGCGATGTATTGATATTGAGAGCAGAATTGCACAAGAATTTTGTATTATATCATAATTGAACACACTTTCCTATTTAGTGTACACTGAAAAAATAATATAGGAAAATTTTCTATAAATTCTTGAAACGTGGAGAAAAAGCTTGAAACATTTTAAAAATTTATGGTATAATGTCCTCTATTTCAAATAATTTACCGTAACATTTTCCTACTTATTTTTCTCCACGGATATGTGTTTTAGTAACTGCATACTTTTATTGCACTTTAGCTCTAAAATACTACGAAACATCGGCTAGGAAACAACATCGTTAAATAACGAATGAATTATAGTGGTATATTTAAAGAAGATCATTTTTCAAGTCTATTTTCGCGGAGGTAAAAGTGTAAAACGGTGAAACTCCAGTTGCGCGTAGTGCTAATGCGGGAGAGCCGAAAACGGGTAAAGACGGATGGAAGGCCGTCTCGGCGCCTGGCGGCCGCGCCGAAAACTGGAAAACAGCCGCGCCGCTTTTTCGCCGTTGGGCTTTTTCGTCCAAGTAGTTTATCGCTCGGCGTCCCCGGGCGTACCGGGGGGAGAGCTCGCCTTAGGTCTCGGCGGCAACTTTCCGGGACGTTATTTACGCGGCTGCACAGTCCGAGAAACGCGCGGGCTGCCGCGCGAAATATATGTGAGGCGGACACGAAAATATACCCCCCGCGCGGTCGTGTCGCAAGGCGCCGGCGACAAAGATGAGGCAGGCGGAGCGTCGATATCGCGCGTAGAAATGTGGCCCCGGAATCGTGACGGGGCGCCGTTTCGGGGGAGGGTGGGAAGCTAATATGCCGTAGCTCGCGCGAGAAATTGGATATTGAATTTGGAGATGACGCTGTTCGCAGCCCGCGCTATCAGCTATTTGGGGGATGACGATTGCGAATTCTTCCCTAAATTCATTTACTCAAAGTTATTTCATTCTGGGTGGTGGATATACTGTAAAAAGAAGCTTTGGAATAAAAATGTAACACAACCCCCCTGCGCATGTGTTTGATACGAAACCCAAGTATTTGTTCATGATGAATAAAACGTTTAATAGTCTTTCTCAGACCTAAATATTCCATGTTTGAAATCATTTATAGTTTTCTATAATTGTCGGCCATTTAATTGCCAATTTTAGAAATATCGATTAAGTGGGAAAAAAATATCCGAACATTTTCCAATACCCTAGACTTCAAGGCCTGATCGCGATTCTATCTATACTCTACAAATAATAGGCGAATAATCGATTTTTCTTTATCGAAATTCGAAGTCGAAAGATTTTCGATGAATAACGATCAAAAAATTCATAAACAAATAATGAGTTTAAAATAGTTCCACGAACACTAGGCTTGCGAAGCGCGTTCAAATTAACTAGTTCATTTAAATGATTTAATGAATTTTCAAAATTCATCGAGAGACTGAAACTGTGTTAAATCTACGAGTTGTTCCGCCGAAGGGCTATAAAATCTGATACCTGAAAATTTTAAAATAATATTAAAAAAAATCATCGAAAATTTGATTAGAGACTGATACAAATTACAATTATTATTTAACAATTATTTAGACTACTTTTAGTGAATAGTGATTTTCAACAATCTTAATCATTTATTAATTTTTCGAAATTGAATTAGTTGATTATTATTGATTAAGAATTCGAACTAAAGTTTTGCGGCTATGATTTGTGTTATAAATGTGCTAATTTGTATTCCGTAGGAATTTATTACTTCCCTTTTTTACGAGCTATATAGTAATTTCCGTAACTACACTTTTCCTCCCGCCGCGAAACAAAAAGGAAACATCCACCGCGAAGGAACAGTTTTTACGTAGAACAGTTATTGTTTGAGAAAGTAAGAGGGGAAGGAACATCCGCTCGGAGGGGGTGCGACGCCGGCGACGGGGCGACGAAGAAAAGTTTACATTTAAAGCCCGGCCGCGGCACTTAGGTATATACCGGGGACACCCTCGCGCACTCGACAAAAAGGCCTCGCGCCGCGAAGTGTCTTACGACGTTAGTAAATCTTTCGGCGAATAATGCGCCGCCCGGTTGTATATCCCGCGCGCCTAAGAGGCCGCGGCGCAAAAAAAAAGCGCGGCGAAAGGAGGTGAGCGATGCCGCGGCGGGTAATCTTATTTAGCGCGCGCAAGGTTGACAAGGAAAAAAATGAGCACGCGGCTTGCCGCGAGAAAGAAAGGGAAACTCCTACTTGGCGAAATTACGTTGGCAGCGAGAGCCCCGCGAGCGCAAAGGCAGAAAATGCACGCTCTCGTCCGGAAATGAAAGGTCGCGGAAGGAGACCTGTCTTCTGGCCGGGGAAAAACACGCGAGGCGTCGGCGGCTGCGGGCGAAAAAAGGAAAAATGTGTAGGCTTTTATGCGAGGAGTCCTGCACGCTCGCCTTCTCTCCTTCTCTCGCTTCTTCTTCTCGCGGGCGATTCGACGATTTGCACGCGATAGTGCATCTACTCGCGAAAATTCACGAGGTAGAAAAAGGAGCAGCAGCGCCCGCTATGAGAAAAAGGGGAGGAGGCGGGAGGCGAGGTAAGCCGAGTGCACCAAGATGCCGAGGAAAGAAAGCTGGGACTATCGCGGCGCACAAAGAAATGGGAAAACGCCGGCGCGCTGATAGGGTTAAGTAAAATAAGGCGAAATAAAGAATCAAATGTGGATGGGAATGTGGTGAAATTCAGCGAAGTTTTAGAGAGAGAAAAGGCAATAGAGTTTGTTTATCGTTTCACTACTTTGTAAATGTATAGCAAATGCATGCTAAACTCCGTTTCATTTCGTACGTACACGGGAGTAAAATATTCCTTCTTTCCTGAATAAAATGAATTTTTTATTTAGTTTGCTACATCAGAATTGCGCTGCACGCGCGGATAGGTTACATCCGCAAGTTTCTGCTTCATAATTGTAAAAGTAAAATGCTGATAACACCGACAATCGTAATCAGATTAAAACAGTTAGATCATATTAAAGTATATATTTTATTCCAATAAATGCAATAAAACACAACTGTTATGAAAAAAACTTCATGTCTTACTTTTTCAACGGTGCAAGTACAACAGGCGAGTATAATTGTTCATTGGTCGAACATCTTATCAAAGAGTAAAGTAAAACCACAAAGCAGATCAAAGCAGGTTAAGGCGAGCAAAGACCCCGACGAGACAAGCAACTGGTAGTGCTTTCGTGATTATTCGGGCGGCGGGAGGCTTGTGAGAGCAGTCGGTGCACTTTGAGTTGCCTCGCCTCAAAAGAAGAGGCGACGTCGTCGGGGGCAGGACGCGCAGTCGGCCGAAAGGGGAAAAGAGCACAGCGCGGATAATGCGGGTGGCACGCGCGTTATTTCGATTGATACGGGAGTGCATTTACTCAAGGATCCGCCGCGTTACTATTGACTCGGATTTTTCCCATTTCCCTTCGCCGCGAGCTCCCCTCGAGTATGTGCTCCGCCTCCGATAGTGCCGAACGGTTATGCTTCGACTCCGCGCGACTGAAATAATGTGGATTGTGCTAAGAGTACCTTCGCTTTATTTTCAGAGGGTTTTACTGTGTAACTTAGGGACATTTCGTATTGGAAAATGTAGAGGAAAGAATGTTTAAAGAAGTTAATGTTTGTACTTTGCAGGAATTTCAGATGAAACCCCAAAGCGTGAAATAAACTTTGTTGATTAAATTTCTTCTTTACTTTAAAACTTCGCAAAAAAAAATTCCTAGCAAACAATGTAACATTTAATAAAAGCTAGTAGATAGATTTACAATAAACATATTAAATTCTGAACATCGAACGTCTATACTTTTCATGAATACTGCCAGTTGACAGGATAATTAGAAATCTAGTAAATTTTTTCTGGACACTCGTATTATTATGTTAAGGTCTGAATATTTAAAAAATTAATATCAAAATGTATTTTCATTTTTTTTAAGATCAAGAGGCGCGGTAGCGCCTCGAGGCAAGTCTGTCTACTAAAGCCGAGTTTTAAAGCTTCAGTTCTGTATCAATTGCTACCTTTCAATTCAAATGAAAGATCAATACAGTGCTCTATTGTTTTATGATTCATTAAGCTTAAAATGTTACTCATCGTACATTCGCTTTGCTTATTTTTACTAAGTACAAAATTACACAAAAATATTCAAGGCAATATCGTGGCTTTACTTATAGATTTAAATAACATTTAATTTTCAATTCATGTATTCTCTAAAAAACTAAAAAGTACAACAGTAACGAATATTTCAATATTATTGAAATAAAATTATTAAAATTTTCTGCAAATGCAAGATCAAAGGCATGTTGCTTATATAAAGAAAAATAAGCAGCTTTCGTGAAAAATATTGAATGAACTGAAAATAATACCAAAAGCGTTAATGCAAATGTGGAACAAAGCAGGAATACATATCCGTACGGTACACGAAATTTACAATGAAAATTTGATACACATATACACATAAATTATATAAAATGTGTGCTCAAAGCGCAAAGAAAAAAAAAATAACGCGGTATAAAGAGCAATTTCAGCACGAAATTTGATGAACGATGAAACTCCGCACGTGAGCTCGTGGCCAAAGAAACTTTCCGACGTGGCAGTGAAAGCTCGGCGGCGGCGCGATCATTAAAGCTCGTGCATGTCAATGCGGTGGCAGGTAGTTGAACGTACTCCCGAAAGGCGCCAGGCTTTTCTGCACCGGCCGTCGGGAGTTACGCGCGCGATCCCACAAAGGAATCTCCGTGATTTGGTGCTGCTGCTGCCAGCGTCCAGCGGCGCATTGTTGGTGGGTGGAGGGGCAGTCGCTAAGAGCAAGCGAGAAATTCGGGGCGCGATACATAGCGCTGGGGGGGAGGGGGTTGCGCAGCCGGTTCGGTACCTCGTTCGCGAGACAAATGACGATCCGGACAATACCGGGGCGCAGTTTCTCCCGGATAAATTGCGCTTTGCGCGCTCGCGATTCGCGGAGCGCGTGCACTTTTTCTTCCGAGGACGCTCCCTTGTTCCGCGACACACCGGACGTCGGACAGTCGCACGTAGCGCGGCTAAGTAATGCGAGCACGTTTCGCGGATCGAGATTTCCTCTACGACTTTCATCTGTGTAACAGAGGGAGGTATCAGGAATTAAAATTAAAGTTATCAATTTTAAACTTTACTTCTATTTAATTTGCGAATTCTTCGAAAGATATGTTTACTTTTTTTGATTATGCATGATAGAAAAGATTATTTTGATTCATCAGAATTATCCGAGGGGTTATTCGTAGAATTTTAGTCCAATTTTATTGCAATAATTACAAGAATTCAAGCAATTTTTTCGAGATTACGTGATTTTTTTATATTCAGTTATAATCGTGTAAACGATGAAGTACTAGTACAGCTTACTTCATCGCGTAACCGTTCAGGTCTAAAGATGGCATATTTAAAACTGAGATAGCACACCCGTTAATGAAAAACGTGTCAGATTCCAGAGTCCACCCGGCGGCTGGCGGAAAATGTACAAGCTAATATGACGTACTCTGACAAGGTCTGATCTCGTTTTAATTTAAATGTGTTCTCATTGAAAATAACACGAACGTTCAATTTTCAACGTTAATACAGTGTCGAAAAATACAAAGCCAAATTTATTAATAACTAAGATCTACAAATTACAATTATTATTTAATAACCTGTTTAAATTATTTATAGTTGGGTAAGTTTTATTTAAGAATCATGATTTATTAATTTTTCGAAACTGGATTTATTGATTAATTAATTGTAAATTGACTTCACGTAGATTAAAAAAAGATTGCATTATTTAAAACTGGTTTGTGATTACACGAAATGAATAACCCCCTATTTTTATCATCTACAGCAATAGAGTCCGAAAGTGTATGTCAGGTATTTTTTATTTTCGCGAGTCCCTAATGCACACGAATATATCAAAGTGCATGTCAAGCACTTTTCATCCTTTTGAGACCCTAATGCATTCTGGTGCATCAAAATGCATTCCATTTTTATTCTTGTGTGTGTGACGCACACAAGGTACACCAAAGGGTGAGTTTTCTATTTCTGAAATTTAAAAATATTCTTTTATAACAGGCGTATGGAAAACGCTCATGTGTAAAACGTGTAAAACGAATGAGAAATCGTAGATTCCAGCGCGCGGACAATCTTTTCCTCTCGCTTCTCGATAATTTAATTGTTTAAAAAATTTCTCTGAATTTTATTCTTTGATTTGGATGCAGCCTCGAAATTATTGAGGTGCAATTTGTCTTGTGTTCAAACGGGGCGTATTTTATCTTCTATATATAATTATTCAAAGATCCAAGACAATAGAAAGAATCTCACTGAAACAATAGAAAGATCCAGTTTGACAAATATACAATTTAACTAATTGTTACTACAATTCGAAGTTAATTATCGACTCAAAACGAAATGAAAGGACAATCTTTTGGCAGAAGTTAAGCAGCGATTTTCCCAGTGGCGCCCTGCAGCCAAAGGCGTCTCGCAGCGAGTCGCTCGTGATTCCGCCAGTGCAAGGAATCAAGTCGGTCTATATTGCGCGAGCGGCGCTCGCAGTGTCCGGCGGGCGTTTTATAGCGCCGACACAGCGGAGCGCAAGCGGGGGTGGGATGGGTTACAGTACGTCTCGCAGCGGCGCGGGCGTCCGCGCGGGACTTCGCCTCGGAGCTTCTTTCCCCGCAGCTTTTTGACGACCGGCACACTGCCAACGAGCGGGGCAAGCTTAACGGGTTCGTGCGTCCCGAGCTCCGCCGACGCTCCGTACATATCTGCTTTCATTTCGGTGTTTGGAACGAAGTTTTATGGATGCACGGCCGGAAGCGCCGGGTTTGTTTGCCGGGCTACGGGGACCGTATACGCGCTTGATGAGACGGATGCGCCGGCAGCCCCGGCGCTCTTTTCACTCCGATATTGCGACGTAATACGCCCGTCGGGGGGGAAATCATTTTCAAACTGTAAACACAGTCCTGCATTAGTCCACTGATCCCGACTTTATTAGGTATTTTTAAAAATATTGCGTACTTGGCGCTGAAATGAATATTTTACGAAGCTCCGGTGTTCCTTTCAGCTGCCGAGCGCGTGCGATACTGTAAAGCTTAGCGCGGATTTTTTTCGTTTATTTGCAATATTATATTAAATTTCTACGAAGGATGTATTTAAAAGATCAATTTTTAATGAAGCAGTGCGGCAGGAAGACCAATGATTAGAATTAATACCTGGCAACTAGTTAAAATGAATAATATATAGTGTAAAATAATAATTAATATTCTCTGAAAGTGTGTTATAAATATCATGTATGAATTAAATTACTAAGTGAACTTTTATAAATTGAAAAGCTGCAAAAAATTAGTAAATCTTTAAATTTACGAAAAATTTGTTGAAATAAAACATGAAATCATCTTAAAATGTAATTATGGGAAAGTGATTTTGCACTTTTAACACAAAGTTTCTTCAACTAATATCGGAATTCAATCAAAAAGCACTTTTCTGTAGGTACAAAAAGGAACTTAATTATGTTATTAGTAGGAGAGTTCCGCAATCCATCATCGTTGCAAGTCAACCGCTAATTTTTCCTTGCGCGAGAAAGTTAATAACTCATTTGCACTTAGTCAACCTTATTTTTTTGCTTTCCTTTACACATTCTTTTTCTTTCAAGTACAAAATATTAAATCAAATTATATCTCAATTCACCTTCGGTGCAATCAAACTAATTATTTGTATAGATAATTACGAATTGCGCAATTAACTATTCTAATTGAAATTTATTTTATATACATAGACTCAACGTCTATTTCAATAATCAATGTCGATATAATAATGCATTCATAAATTATAAATATCAATTGATTAACTTGTGCATGCATACGTAATATCTGTTTGTTACATTTTAAATTAGTAATTTCCTTTATCTCTACCATTTTAGCGTTATTGCAATGAAATTTAAAAATATTTAAGAATATAATTTGTAATATCTCATAATCATTAATATTTATTTTTTAATATTTTATTACTAATCAATCAATTTTATTTTTAGATATTCCAGAACATTAATAGTAATAATAGCAGTCAGTGCCTTGACACTTTTCTAAGCCAGAAATATTGATCGGTAAGAAACACTTGCATTTACTTTAATTAATTTAATCCTTAATTAAAATATCCATATTCTTATAAATTAAAAATGTTCAGCAATCCGTTATATCAATATTACTTTTTCAAACACTTAATTAAATAAATTACAAGCAATATTAAGAAATGAATGTCATTGCCACCTCAAGCCTTAACTTCTCCCCGAAATTTTCCCTTAAATTTTTACAAAATTGGTTCGCCGACCAGAAAAGCATAATTTAACCGGCAATGAACTCGCTTTGGTATACTTCGCCGTATAACAGGTGAAAAAAGCCTACCTTCTTCACATCGAACCCGCGGGCTCGCGAGAGTGTACCTCGAGAGCAGCCCTGCCAAATCAGCCGTCGAAGCGTCGATTATACTCAATCACTTCATACGCGAATCGAAAAGCCGGATGAGTGCGCAGCAGCGCAAGCGCTCCGGGGACCGGGTGCTTATGCGGACTGGAGCGCCGTGTGCGGGAGGGGGGATCGCGCGCGCGTCGCGTACACGTCCGAGCGAGGGAGGGCAAGGCGCGTGTGCGCTTGGCGAGCCGTCGGCGCGTGCACTGAATCGGTCGTCGCTCCGTCGACGGCTCGGCGGTTCGAATGCGCGCGCGCGCGCACCTCCCCGCAGCCCCTCGCTGCGCCAGGCCGACAGCGGCGCACGCGCGGACCCCCCCCCCCCCCCGACGAATATTGAAAATTATTTCTTCCTATTACCCGCTTATCTGCAAAAATGCGCCGACGGCGAAGTTTATTAACCTGATAATTGCGCGAATCGATCTTTACGCACCGTTTCTGCGCGTCTCTTTCTCTCGCTCGCGGTGAAATTTAAAAATTGCACTTCCGTCGGAGCGTGTTATGTAAATAACGTTTCATTAAAATGACAAGGGAATGAAATGCGTGACTCGCGTTCAAATTAATAAAATGAATCAGGCATAAATTTGAATTAACGTGTAGTTGATGAAAAAGTTTATTCGAAAAATGAATTGGAACGCAATAAAGCGCGCGCAAATCTCTGAATAATTGCAAAAACGTTAAAGTGGATTAGTCATTCGCCAGCCTTCAATTATCCTAAGCTTGCCAATTACGTTTGGTTAGAACCGCCAACAATAATAATAACGCGGCAGTTAATTTTTTTTAATATTTTTTTATAGTTTGCCCGCTGGTTTTGTGTTATCATTTAGTGCTAATTTGTCATGACGTTGAAAATAATGTATATAAGCAAAAAATCTAGGTAAAGAGTATTACGCGAAAGTCATGGTCATAGAAGTTATGCAAGTGCTCAAGTCTTTATGTAAAAACATGAAAGATGATTGCTCGTCAATTAGGTATGGATACAAAAAATATATTTTGTATTACTCAATGGCTTGAAGGACAGATCTTCTTTTACTTTTTAATGAATTTAATAAGGTCCCTCAATTATCGAAGTAGTAATTATCTTTTATCAAAAAATCATTAGGACTATTAAAAAAAATACATTTTATAAATCGAAACTAATGCGATAATTGAAACGAAAGATTTTTAATGGAATTTCAAACTTTAATTTATAAAGCATTTATTTTTAAAAAGAGTCTCCTACGCGAAATGATAATTAATGTAACTATTCTACAAAGTTAGTTATGTAAAGAACATTACAAAATAAAAAAAAACGAATATAACGTTGACCATAACTTTTGCATTAAATTAAAAACATTTAATGAATAAATTCCATTTCAGTGTCAGTCGGAAGAACTTCTGACACGCGGGATGAAATTCCTTGCCAGCGAGTAAAGCGTAAGATGCGAAATCAATTTACTAAAAATTGTGCGAATTTCGCGGAAAGCGCAGCGGAGCTCTAATTTAGCCCAACAAAGAAAAGTAATCATTTTTTGCCTCTTTTCTTAATGAGAAAGATAAGTCGTCTTCCCGGTCGGATAGAAGAGGGAGATAGCGCGCGCGCCGGCGAAGTTCTTTCTTATATGATAATTACATTAGTATTTCAGAGAAATGATCGAGAAATTGCCTGTTAAAGCCCCGGCGGCGCACCTTCGCCCCGTCTTCTGTTTTCAGGCGCGCTCGAGCGAAATGTCTCATATAAGAGAGCAGACGCAGTGACTATCAAGTGTCTGGCAAGATTACCCAGGCATCTGGAAAATTAACGTCTCTCGCATGTATAAAATCGCGCAGATGTAACCTTACTGCCGCATGGACTTGTTAATTTTAGCCGGCGCGGTGTCAAATCATTCCTTAACACTTCACTTTTCACTTCCTTCCCTCGGTTCATCACACGCTTCTTTTTTTGCCCATGTTTTTAGTCACTTGTACATCGGAAGTCATAAACATACAGATGAGTGAATGTGACGCGTTTTATTTTCCGTTTTTAATTCATTGATATTTATTGTTTTATCTTTTGACGTAAATAATTTGTTTTTATATTTTTTATCACGAAATTGCAGGCTGGTCATTTTGAATTTATCTCTGCGATATTACTTTTTATTTTTTTGTAGTATTTACTAGTTTATAAGAGTTGACCGTGATATGACTAAAGTGCAATAATTTTATCCTACACTGTAAGTTAAAATGACAAGCCTTTTAAAAAAATTTGTTATTATAATTACACGGTTAATATTGAATTTGATGGCATGCTTTAAATCTTTTTATAAATATTGAGATTTACATCAAACAGCTATTCTATGTGTTTTTTATCCATCTCGGTATCTCATATTATTTCGAATTTAAAAAAATCCTCAACCAGACTAGTGTAAAACAAGTTCCATTTTTTTAACGTTTAAATAACGACACGACCAGCTGCCTTTCTAGCACGACTGTTGATATCTCCTGAAGATCTCTCTAGCCGCTATCTCCCGTTCTCTTTGCGTTGGCGTTCATTACATTTTCGCATTCTCGTAATTGTTTAATCTTCAAATTGGCTCCGGCGCTGAAAGCGATCACCGCTTCTCTTTCCCTCCTTTCTCCGCGTGGGCATTCGCCGCGTATCACGCGATGGGCAAGAGAGAGAGAGAGAAAGAGAGAGAGAGATGGCGAGCCGGAGAGAGAAAAGGGAGTCCGAGAGGTGCGAAGCTCTCCGGAGAGCCGTATCAGAATTAAGTCAATCAGATGCCCGAGCGAATTCCCGCTCTTTCTACCGTCCGGCCGGCCTCGCTCGCTTTTAAAAGCGAGCGGTCGGCTGTGCAGCTTCCCGGGGAAAATTAAAGCCCCGCTCGTTGAAAAGAGAACGAGCGAGACGGAGAAGAGAGCGACGGTGGGCTGCGGAGATACCAAAGGGTGCGAGGAAATGAAAATCGAAGTCCTAGCAGCTACGTGCTACGCATGGCGAGGCTATATATATACACACATCCGGTCCCGGTGTTTTCTTTGCACTCGGTCTTCGATCCTTTTATTTTTTGAGCCTCATATACACTTCCCGCCGCCTCCACCTGTCTTTGTTTTTGACTCCCTTGGAGCGCGCGCTACGGCCTGTTATTTGCATTAAGAGCCGGCGCACGTAGGAAAGCGCGCGGAGCGCCGCACGTAAGGCCTTCGGAATATGCATGACGGAAGCGAACTGCGCGCTGTACCACTGCACGCTAATTTGCGCGGGGGATAGGCATTTTTCTGGCGCGCGCGACATGGGAGGGGGGAGAGGCGCACGATTCTCGCCGGCCCTTTCCGCCTTTTCCGCGCCCTTTTTTACGCGCCTGAGCTTTACCTTTTCTCTTCCTTCGGTTCTCGTTAACGCGCCGTCCGCGCGCAGCCTGCTTTTTCGATTCTTGAAATTCGTCGACGCCTGTCTTTTTCTATTTTTAAGGCTTTTAATTGACGCTCGCACCGTTCTAATTCCTTTTTTTAGCTATGAAAAGGAGCGACTACTTCGCCGTTGGGAGGCTTTTTTTGTAGTCTTCGTTTAATTTTTGTTTCTTCTTTTTTAAAATATAACTTCAGTAGAGAGATAGTATTATAAGCTGCCTTCAGATTCCCTTGCTTATTTACCACAACTGTTCTTTAAACTATAGGAATAAATAAACTATTCATATAAATGAATTTCTTTGAGTGTATTATTTTCCTTGTTATTCTCAATGAAGAATAAAGTTACAATTTTTATAGTATTTATAAATATTATACCCTGAATTATTTGTTAATTAAAAAATATCGATAATTTTTTAAACAGTTTTCTTCGCGACACTAGTTTTAGGCAGAAATTTAAAAACTATTATGTCACAAAGCTTTAAAGCATGAAGCCATTCTAACAAAAATTAATGCTTGCACTGTCAGTGTTTAAAGCTTTTTTTAGACTAAAATTACCAGAAAAACTGACCCATATAACTCCTTTGAAATGCACACTTAACATTTTTGCTTTTATTGGCTCAAGAGACTCGGACAACGGCATATGGAACTGCCTCGACAACTATTCACATAGTAAGCTTCTTGCCCGAAGCGCGTCTGATTCACGTCGCGCGCGATCCCAGTAATCACTTACGCGACTTCGTTGACGATATTGTCTCACGCCGTCAGTGCAAAAAGAAGTCACGAGGCACTCGAGACGACGGCTATCGGCCAGCCGGCTTCGCAGCGAGAGAAAGCGAACACGACTTTGCTCCTTTTTTGCTCACTCGTTGCCTACGCTCTCGTCAAATAAGAAGAAGAGGAAGAGGAGGAAGAAGAAGCAGAAGAAGCGGAGACTGGATAAGACGAGGAGATTGGCAAACACGGTTACCTCGGCAACGAGGGAGAGGCAGAGACGGAAGTACGGCCAGATGGGCAAAACACACGCGGCTCCTTGTCCGCCACATGGGAACCGCCGCTGCCTCACAATCTGCATCATGAAAATTAATAACTCGAGACGGCACTCGCTTGGTCGCGCTCGGCCGGCGAAAAAGTAAGTGCGTCACCCACGCGTTTTCCTCTATACACACAACTTTCCCCTCGAGTTTGCTCTTTGACTTTGGCACGGATCTGAAAACGTTAATAAAAATAATTGAAAGACCGTTTCCGGGAGGTTTAAGTACGTATACTACGTAAAATGTATCTTTAGTTCAGTTCGCTAATGATTACACTGTTTATATTATTCTTGTACGTAAATATTTATAAATAATGCTTATATTTTAATTTTACAAACTTTTTTTTTATCATTTATTATACACTGTTAAACATAAATACAAAGGGTTAATGTACAATTAAAAATTGAATAAAAAACAATCAATAGCAATTTCCTGAAGCAGAAATGTTTACGTAAAAAATAAGAGTTGATATTCGAATTAAAATTCTAATCGAGAAGTTTTGTAGATACGGAAAATCTATACTTCAATGATGAGCAGATACGTATATTATACAATTTCCATTGATTTTTCGATTTACTAAATCCATTAGAAAATTGTTTATCCAGATTCAATAACTGCTTTAAAAAGAAATGTACATTTAAAGGAAATGAAATTACATTATACTAGCTAACCGTAATATCATTTTATTGTATATTTCTTATGCAAAACAGATTAAATTATACTTTTTTTATTTTATTTTAAACTCACTTTCATAGCTTTGCTTCCCTTTCATATACTAGATTACTTAATCATGCAAAAGCTCTCTTCTATGCACAGTAGGATAAACTTTTGTAAATGCTCAAATGTAAAATTTTTAGGATTTATAATAAATTATCATAAAATGCCTACCATTAAAAATTTTATTACGATTACTCCGCACCGCAAGCCAAAAGCTCGCAAAAAAAAGAACAGACTCCCAGAGGCTCGACGACCATCGCTATGTTTGCCGCAGCGTACAAAGCTCAGGAACTAACGAATCAAGCGGGATTAGAAGTGACGAAAAAGTGTCGAGTCGTCGAAATTGTCGGCGACGAGGCGCACGACGGGGGGAAAATAAAAGAAAAATCGGCGGAAAAGTGAGTGAAACGCTTTGAGAACTCGACCGAGGAGGGGGGTAAACAAAGAGGGGAAACGTCGCACGATAGCCACGGCGTGAAAGCTCTGAAAAGATGAACGGGGTGAATGGCAGATAAGAACGGCGGGGATGAAGAAGAGGGTCACGAAGTGGAGGAGAAAGCGGCCGGGGAAGGAGAGCCAGAGTCTTTTTAATTTCATGCGAGAAAAGAGGTCGAGCCCTCCGTCGCGGTGTGCTGCATACTTATAGCTCGCGACGAACTTTCCTTCTTTTTTCGACCTCGCTGCATGCAGATATTGATTGCAAATTTTCGAAAATATTTCACCGTGGTCTAGGAATTCAGTTTCTAACAATAGAACGATTTATTTTAAAAGACCGGTACATGGAGATGAAAGCTCTACTAAAAACTGCAATAGTCAATTTTAATATTCTCATAGAATGACACTGCAAAGAAATTGTAATTAGGCTCGTGACAAATTTTCTAAAGCTATTGTAAAATTTGTGTCCAGTAAATTTTGAAAGAAATTATGGTACCATTTTAGTGAGTATTTTTCTCCGTGTACACAATTCTATTAAATTACACTAAAAAACATAATAGAGCAAAATTTACGATTAATTCTTGGAGTTGGAGGAACAGACTTAAAAGGTGATAGAAATTACCATAGATTTTCGAAAAATTACAATTTTTTTGTAAAAATTACTATCATTATGGCATTTTACTATAAAAATTGTAATTTTTCCAAGAATTATAGAAATTTTTCTCAACTTTCCATTATATCCTTCATCTTAAATCTTTTATACTAAATTTTCTTATGTAGTTTTCGCAGTATTCGTAATATATTTATTAAATGATACAAAAGAGTTTTAAACTTGTAATCTCTTCCACCGCTCGCTTGGGATCGGTTGCACGTGGACTTTATGCAGGTAGGATAAAAGGGTAGAACGCGGCCGCGTAAATACGCCAATCAAGACTCCCTTGTGGATGAAAAAAATGTAGGTAGGTTTGGTAACCGTCGCTCCAGAGGGTCGGAGCTATGGGCGCGCAACACGATTCTTTCAGAGGGATTAGGCAAATTTTCGACCTGCGAAAATGGAGGCCGAGCGTCCGAGTACGCTCGACCTCCCGATCCTTGGGGGAACATTCCCTAATTGCCGGGTTAATTATCCACGTTCTGGAAGAGATTAACAACTGCAAGCTGACCCCTTTTTTGCCTAGTTTCATGCGCCAGCGCGAAATCTCTTGCGCGAATCGACTTTTTGTATGGATTCAAGTGAAATTTAATGTTTTTGGTCATTTAATTAACAAGTTGCTTATCCTAAACGCTGACCATTGTAATTTGCGAATCTGCGTAATAAGTTTTAAGAAATGTAAATTTTAAATGAACTTCACACCAAAATATCACTGCAATTTGCACGCGCAATTAATTAAATTTAATGAAATTTTCGTTAAAGGAATCATTTGTCACAGTCAACACTCGAAATATTTTCAGTGAACGATTGCGCTTGTCCCCAAAATTCCGCGGATGCTTCGCAATCGACTATCCCGAACGAGTGTAAAGCGCGCGAAGCTTCGCGACGCGACTGCATCGATTATCCCGTCTAATCATTCGGGGATCTGGCAGCGACACGAGGCACTTCTGGCGCAACGTCGCATCGAAATTGGCCGAGGCGTTGGCGCGCGAGATGGAGATCCTCCGGGCCGTACAAACAAGAAACGCCGGCTTGCGCTCCGGAGCCTTAAGTGAGTCACTCGCTCGGGCGCCGAGGCGCTGGCTGCGCGATCAGGGGACCATTACGCGAGATTAGTCGCGTCTCGAAAATTAATATCCGAGCCCAGCTTGGGGGCGGCGCGGGGTTTAGGAGGAGCCCGGGCCCTCCCGCCGAGCATAATGCCAACTGATACCGCTATCTCGTGTAAACAGGAACTGCTGTTGCGTAATGCGAGGAAGCTCGCTCCCACGCGTGTGCGTGTGGAGATCCGGGATGCGCGAGTGTGCGTAGGCGGGAGATTGTAATGCTGCGTACGTGTACGGGGGACTATGATGCGACTGGGATGAGATGATTGATCAATGTATTGAGTACGTTTTAATTAGCGAAGTGCGTGTACTTCCTTACAAAGTGAACTGTGTTGTTTCGAGGGGCCTTGGCAATAATGATAAGGGCTTCGTGACACAAGGTAGTTTCTTGTTATTATTAGATACTAAATTTGAATAAGTGAAAATCGTCCAAATGCACTTATTTAACGTGCATTTGGGCGAATTTCACTTATTCAAATTTAGAAAGTAATCTATCAACGTTGATAATTAATACATAATAGGATGTGGTTTACTCGTAATGGTGAATTTCCAATGGGAATAGGACGATCAAGGACGAATCCAAATAAAAATAAATAGAAATTCGTTTATATTTATTTTTTCTTGGGATCATCCGTGACCGGCTTATTCATACTTGATTTCAAGTATTATTAATTCATAACACTCATGTAGGGTTGTTCAGTAAACTCGACGTTCACTTAATTTTGAAAAAAAATAATCCTAATTGCATTAAATTAACATCGACACTGATTTAACCTTTTACAAATTATTTATTTATTTCACGAGTTAATTTTACAAGGCAGAATTCTATCAGGAGAGTACAAAGTCACTCTTTTACATAGGATGCTTGCAGTAAAAAATCTTATAGACAGGGTTATCTTGTAAACAGGGTTATATGGCTGGCTTGGAAGGAGCTTAAAAGTACATATAACTAAATGACACATAAAATTAGTGAAATCCCAGAAAATTGAGTACTTCAGATTTAGAAGGCTGGCTCGTTGCTGTTGGTATGTCTCTCCCCTTTGCGTACTCCTCGGGTTAATCGGGAGCTTCGGCGGGCCCTCCAGGCATCTACCTGGGCTAGCTGGTTTCGGGTCATCTACTCGTTTGCCTAGACACATGATAGACTTTTTCTGTCTAGTTTATCATGTGCGCGGCCTAATGGTTTATTGCTAGGGTAAGTCCGCCATCTGAGCGTCGGTCATTACGAGCGAAACAACCGTATATCTATCTACCTGGCCTCGAAACCTACCGGTTTTACAATCCTTCTCACAATAGCATATAAATGAAGTTTTGCGGTGATGAGTATCGCAATTCTATCCGCACACTGAAAGAATTTTCCTGTAAAATTACGGGAAAAAAAGTAATCGTGGGATGGTTTGCCATCTTGGAAATTTTTACGGAAAAATCATTGTAAATTTTACGCGGAGCTTGCACGATACAAAAAGCTCCGCAAAAATAATGGCGATGTTCCCGTATAAAAATTACGGATTTTTTCCCTTAAAAATTACGGAGCTTTACTTGTAAAAATTACGGAGTTTTCCCCGTAAAAATTACGGAGCTTTTCGTATCGTGCAAGCTCCGCGTAAAATTTATAATAGGATTTTCCCGTAAAAATTTCCAAGATGGCAAACCGCCCCACGATTACGTTTTTTCCCAAAATTTTTACTGGAAAATTCTGTCACTGTAATTGCCGTAATTGTACATCATACCCACACCCTTGATTTACCTTTCTATTCGAAGTAACTCAATCCGGCAGCGTACGTCAGTTTCAGGCACCGATAATGGAGCGCTTGAAAATCAGGAGTCCCAGCATGGCAGGACGCAGCGGGTTCGCTTTGAAATCAACGATAATGGCACGAAAAGCTCTTTTGAAAGCTCGGCCCTGCCACGGCCTTGTCGGCCCACTCGCTCGCCTCGCGGCGCAACAAGTTGGGCGTTCGCGCCTCTTTAAAACTCCGACCCAAATATCTTGGTCCCCTCTTTGCACACACACCACACCAAATTCATCAGGGCGCCCCCCTCCCCCCCGGCCACCGGAAATTCCTTCGCGAGCGCGACCAACTTGTCAAGCGCGTCGAGCCGCGCACAAAGGGCTGCGTTTCGCGCGGCCTCCGCAAGCTGACCGTTAAAACTCGCACGCTCGCCCGGAATTTCCCCTTTTTCTGACTCGCTGGCTCATAAAACGGCCGAGAGTTACAAAGCGGCCCGACCGCCGCCGAAATCACGAGTGACCATTTTTGGGAAACGCGCGCGCGCCCAAAGCCACTCGCCACAGCGGCCGAAGTATTGGACGTCCGCCCCCGCCCATCAGACTTACGCAACGCGGAGTGCCCCTGTCGCATTTTTGCGGTCTATCGATTGACGGAGCTTTCGTCAAACGACAATGCGCCGGTCGTAATTTTTTTGCGGGCTCGCGCACCCTGTGTTTACACGCTGCAAGCTCCTGCTGTATTCAATCTTGCAAAACGGTTGCGGCGCATAACGCGTTATCCAATCCTTTTAATTGTACCTACCTTATCTGCTGAAACCCGTTTAAACGTAAAAAAGCCTCCCAATTGGTAAACGATTTATGCGCAGAGAATTTAATTGAATATGTCTTGCGTTTTATGTAACGATGTTGAGGCAGCTGATTCATGAATAGCTAGATGAATAAAAAATTCTCTTTTAATCTAATGGGTACCAAACATGTGTTACAATGATGTTATTAATAAGTAAATGGCTCTTAAAAAAGCGATGATAACTATCTATTCATTGCTAATGCCGCTTATCGGTTTTCTGTGCCGGCAACTTGTTTCGCAACAGTGGCTAAGCGCGGTATAACGGAACCCGATTTACAGGTCGAAAATGGAGCAGCGCCGCGAAAAGCTTTTAGTCCTCCCTACGTCAGCAAATATGTGACTAACCCGAAGCTTCGGGTACTCCGCTTTCATCCACCTGTGTAATCGCCTGTTCCGAGCTTTTTCTCCTTCCACCTAGTTAAAAGGTGCATTCCCTTTCTCCAATGCAAACTTCCCTTTCCAATTTATCTTTCATTCCTCCTCTTTTTTATTCTAGAAGATTTTCTTAACATCTCATTTGAATGTATGAGATACTCTATAATTAAATGGTGATAATAGAAACATTAACCGTGCATCTCAGTTAGGTATTTCCATGAAAGGTGAAGTCATTAATATAGTGTTGTCTTATAGGAAACTAAGAAAATAAATAAATAAATCGAATATTTTTAATTCAAATTCAAATAAAACTATCGCTATCACCCTGGTAGAAATGATAACCAACGGTTTGGCATCCGTTCACCAAATTACGAAGGCTTGACCAAGTTTTTAACACCAATGATTGGCCAAAAGTACCCCTTATTTCGACATGGCACAACGGTTGCGGTTGGCCAACGAATCGTGAATATTAAAAATCGCGAAAAAAGACAATTATATGATTCAAATAAAATATTAATAGTTGTACTATTCATGTAGTATCAAAAAACCACATGTATATCACTACGTATTGCTTACATAAATAGATTTAATTCAGTAAATTTGTGTTCAGTAGATATAGATATACAGCTCGTGTTCTCAAGCACGCGGACGTCAACTTAACCGTAAAATATTTGTTGTCATTCGTTGGCTTAAAAACTTGACGAAGGGATGGTATTCTTAATACATAAGCCATTTTGGTTGGGTTATTTTCTACCAGGGCAGTCTATACCTTTATTTAATAGCCTGTTTTTGATACACACTCCTACATTTTACGTAATAATGTATATAATACAATGATAACAGAATGCATTCATACGTGGTAACTTCATTTAAAGTTTTAACTCACTTTTTACATTTTAAAAGTAAAAAAGCGGAAACATGTTTTATAAATAAAATTTATAAAAATATGCCCGCGGCGTATTGAAATAAATAGCTGGGAATGCTGGCGTTTCCAGCGAAAAGGAATTACGGGGAAAAATCTCTTTGTCATTTTTGTCGGCTTTGTATTTCTCCGGCGGCGCTCTTATCCGTCGATCTTCGTCTTCTCCTCTTGACCGTGGCTCTGGGCTGCTGCCACTGTCCATTTCCGCGGCAGTCAGGAGGCAGAAACTGCACAGCCGCGCGCACATCCGATTCGCCCATCCCCCTCCTCGTGAGAGGGAGAGGCCGCAAGCCCCGGCTGCGGCGCTTCCTCGCGAGCGAGCACGAAATTAACGCGGAATGCCTTTTTCAAACCGGCGGCCCCGCAAGCTCTCGTGTGCGGAGCGGCGCATCAGGCGCCGGCCGTCGACCGGCTCCCGCGCCGCTGTTTCCTCTTTTCTCTATCCCGGCCGGCGCTTTTTCCTCCGACGCTCGCTCTCCAGCCCGCCCTTTTCGCTGGCTTTGTTTCCTCCCTCGCCACCCCCGTCCCCATTACTGCTGCCTCGCCTTTCGATTGTCATTCACGCGTTTGTCGCTCACGCGTTTGCCAGCTATTTTTCGACTTGTCAGCGGCCCAGTTTTATTTTCTCGCTCATTCCCTTTTCAAGAAAACTACGTGTAATTCCCGTTTTATAATTTCGCCCTCAAAGCGCTTCGTTCTTTTTTAATATTTGAAGAACGAAGGACGTGCGTGTAATTAACTTTTTCGCCGTTTTGGGTACTTCATACAAATTCGGGAAATTCACTCTCACGAGTAAAAAGTAGGGAAGAGTTGTAAAATGAAAAACTTTTTTTACTCATGTTTACTCAAAAACATTTAAATGTATATTTATTTGAAATTAAATAAATATTGTATTTTGTACTTTGTGTGGAGATTGAATCTTTCTACGCAGTTAAAAATGTTTAATTTCAAATATAATTTTTGCGTAAACAGATGTACATTAATTATTAAAGTACACAAAGATTATGTTTTTATTCAGATTATTTTAGAGGACTGCACACACGGTACATTTTTACCGTAAAAGAAAAGAAAAGCCGTAGCTTACCCAGTGTTTAAACGAATTTCCTGCGATTTTTATCGAATAACGTACAACAAACAAAAATATTTTAAACTTGTGTATCTTTAAGCGGGATTCCTATGCAGAAACTTTACCTAGAAATAGATCTTTTGTCATTTTATGATATAGCTTCACAAACGAATAGTTGAAATTTTTTTTCCTCAAAGTAACTTTTTATAAAACAGCATTCGAAAAACTATTTTGGTCAAATTAATGTACTCGTTCAGCTTCCTAAACTCGTGCTTGAAAAAACCTTTATATGCTTGTAAAATCACTTTAAAGTATTGAAAAAAAAACATTTGTCTTCAAAAGTTTACTTTGAACACCTACTTTTAAAGTAATTTAACTGTTGGTTCACCAGCAGCCCTCGGAACAGTTCCAACCGCTAAAGGGATCAGCCAGCGCTACGGGTATCGAAAATAGCGCTTTGAGAGTAGACAAGAGAGAAAAAAAGGGCTCGATTAAAGCGCTTGGCGAAAAAAATCGAGTGTTCACGAGAGAACAGCGAAAGAGGTCGGCTGGAGCCGGCAAACGCGCGCGGGTGCCAATATAGGACGGCCGGGGTGCACGTGCGTGCGGCAGAGGAAATTCGAACGTTGGAGCGGCTACCGGGCTCGCATTTATCGAATCGAAAGTGGAAACCGAGCGCCGCGCGACTCTCCGGCTCCGTAACAACGTCCGGTTATAAGCCAGTGGCCGCGGGCAAATTGCCGCGCGCTCGAACTTTTCAATCGTCTTCGTGGCCGATTTTCAGGATCCCCAATGACGGGGAATCGCCGCTACGTGGATTAAGCCGTAACCGGCTCCCTCTCTCTCTCTCGCCGCCGCGATATGCTCGGTATATATGCGCATTCACCGAAAGTGGGTAAAAGCAGCCGGCTGTCGAGAGATTTTTATGAGCACGAGCGCGAACGATACCGCAACCAGAGTCCATAGTGCTGGTTCGTATAGTGATATTTTTTCGTACTTTTTTTCGTGAGTTTTGATATTAAAGGAATTTTCTTATTATTATGAAGACTTGAAAAGTAATAATTTCATTATGGAAATTGAGGTAAAAATAACGGGTTTATTTTACAACAGTTAATCTGCATGCAGCTTTTAGTCTGCATTAAATGCTTGAGTTAAATTTAAGTAAATCTAGAACACTTTACAATTATTTTAATTTTTAAACTAAATATTCTCTCTAAATATGAATATGTGACACTCATGGATTTTACGTACGAATAAGTGAATATGCACTTATTCTACGTTATGTCGTTTACTTATTCAATAAGTGAACGACATTTAACATTAAATATGTGGATTTGGACGAATTTCACATTTTCATATTTAAAGAGTTAATTCATTAAAAGATTGAAACTTTTGAAGAAGGCGCTAATGACTAACAAAGGTTCGTTAGTCAAGAATCTACCGGTGGTTTCAATTTTGTAAAGCGCGCGCACACTGCCTTTTGCAATCTCTCTATTTTCGTTTAATTAATTCTATAACGTCAAAATTAAAATGCGCACAAAGCAAAAACGAATCCAAAGATGGATGAAGTTTTTCTCTATAACAAGGCATTTGATTAATTTACTGTTAATTAACGCTTTTATGTTGCGTTACACATTTTGATTTAATTAATTATAATAATTGTGTAGTTTACAAATGATAAGTTATTCATCAAAAGCAGTAGTCAGCATTATTTTCAGAAAAATTAATAAACAGCTTTACAAGTATAAAAGGATAGGGTCGTATCGAGAACTTCGCAATTATTTCGGCAATTTTTTCAAAACATAAATTCATAATCGTGTGCCGGCGGAGAAAAGTTTTTGCGCTCTTCCTCCTGCCCGTAAGTTCTTAACTTTTTAACGCTGAGACTTTTGGCTCAAAATAGTCTTTCTCTTCTTTGCCTTACCCTTTTCTCCTGCCTGCTCTCGTTTATGTTGTTTTTCCTTTTAGCGATCCTAAGAGCGGAAGAGAACAAAACTTGACCGTCCATTGGCTGTAAGCGAAAGCCAGAAAGAAAATTATGTTCGAAAACGGCGTTGATGGCAAGCGATGCATTAAAGTTCAAGGACGTTAACTATTTTTTTCTGAAACTTTTAAAAGTACAAAGTGAAGGCTGTTATTTATTTTTAAAAATTTATGGAACAGCGGCACTTGAATTTTTATTCTGCAAAATTTTGTGGCATGCATATCATTCCTAATTTTGGATAGCTTATTGATTTCTCTTACGGAATACTATGTGTGTTTTTACTCTAGCTTTCAGATTTTATTTTATTTCACTGCAAAAATAGAAGTGATGAGGTCAGATTTCAACTTCAATTTTAGCTTACTCCAATAAATTTCTTTGCATCAGTTTATTTCTAGCAAAATAACAGAAATATTCTAATCCAGAGTACATAATTGCATGAAACATTGATCGCTGCATGTAAAATTCAAGGATTGAATTCGTGATCCAGTTGAATGTTTCTTAAGGATTGATACTTTGTATTTCATCAGAAATTTATAAACAGAACAATATTGATTTTATTATTTCCAGGTCTTAATTACATTTCGCTGAGAGTTAAATTTTCGAAAAATGGCCTGCTCTAATTAAAGTGTTTGATTTGACATTTAAATTAACTCGTTTGACAAAACTCAGGAAGTTGTTGTAAACGACTTTTCTTAAGCGCGCGCTTCCATGGATGAAACCCATTAAGAATCTGCGATGATTAAAAACGCAAGCTCTTTCTATCCTCTTATGTAATTTCTGCCATTTCGCCCGTTACGGCGTAGCTCTATACACGCGCTTTGGTATCCTTTGAACGCGCTTTCATTAAAATTCGTAAAATATTCTTCGCGTCTGGGTCCCCTTCTCGCCTTCGCCGCGGATTCGCCCTGCAGGCCTGGCCTGTTTTCGCGCGCAATTTTCCGCCGAAAACCGTCGGGTGGCGCATGAAATCTTCAGAAACGAGTTGGAAATTAATCTGGTAGTTGTGCGCGACTGGACCCGTCACTTGAAAGGAGGTGGAGCGCGGGCTGGGCCACCTCCTCTCATTTCGCTTATACCCGGCCACTCCAAAAGGCTGTTAAAGATTCAAAGACTTTGTGTCGTGAATGTGGCCCGGTCCGGCTCGCGAAATGACTTGAAAGAGATATGTGCGATATACCGGCTGAATGCCACCTTGAGGTGCACCGCTCGTGCAGCTGAAGATGAAAGTGACTCATAAGTAAGATTTTTGGAGCACCACATTTTTTTATGCTTTCTAATTTAACCCTTTCAAGTACTTGAATTTTTTAAAGCTCGCTTAAAAGAGCGGGGAAATATATCAAAAGAAGTACTGTGATGCAATAATTTCCGAGTTCCTTTTTACTATAAAAGCTTTTTTCATTTTTAGTGTGCTATCAAAACTAACTTTAAATCGGTAACATGTTACTTCGCTAAAAGAGCATACCGTTCTTTTGCATCATTTTAAATTTATTAAATGAATATTGGCGAACAAAATTTATTATCAATATTTCTATCAGAGAACCTTGTTATGACCTTGTTATAACAACCTACATATTTACAATGAATGGTAATGTATATTAATGCAATAGCACTGCGTTGCTCCTTTTAACTGAGAGTGTTGTCATTCTAAGCATTCAAAACATGCAAAAAAAGTACAGCAATGTATTTTAATTGAAGCAACGCACTCTTGCGTATACTAATATAAAAGCGCTGGCATTTGAGCTGTTTATAGTGCAATACCCACCGTAAT
>JAXIUT010000009.1:7612712-7631657 GCA_035586675.1 Eurytoma californica | reverse complement strand
TCCAATATTTATGATAAATTTATATTACTTTTGAAAACAAACTGTTTGTGCTTCGACAGGGATGTAACGAATTTTAAATTAAAAATGGTACTGTATAATTAAGTTCAATTAATTTTACTTTAATTTCACGGTAGCGCAATTTTATTTTGTTAAAATAAATTTGTTTCAAGTAAAAAATATTTCAAACTCCAGGAAATTTGATCACTTGCAGCTTTTCGGCTCTCGCCTCTCTCATCGATCCTCAGTCTTTGCCGCTTCCTCGGTCCTGCACCTCTGCTGCTAAAACCCGTTTTCACGCGGTTGCCGACCCAAGAATCGAGTTTATATCCGGGGCGCCGAGGTATATCGCGTATGTTAGATTTCACTTGTGGAACGTACTACCTGCGATATTCACCCTTTAGACGCCGCCTCTCCTCGACTCTCCCTTCCATCCGATTTCTTGCCGACGCAGGAACTTTTTTTATCGTGGCGAGCTCAAAGAGCGCGTAAAAAGGTGCGCCGCGTCGGAAAAAATGCATCGCGACGCGAAAAAAAAGTGTCGCATTTCTCCGGGTATTAACAACAAAGGCTGGGCTAAAAACAACTCGACGAAAATACCGCGCGAGGTACTTCAAAGTAGGCGACGAGGGGGGGAGCTGGGAGCGTACGACTTTGAAGCTATGATGCATGCTTAATCAATTATGCAGTGTCTCCTTGAAGGCAGCCGCGCGAGCGCCAGACTAAGGCTTCTCAGCTGATTCAACTTTGTCAAAGATGTGCGCTTTTACGAAAATTTCGCGCATGAATGTGAACGAAACTACGGGTCGAAGTAACAGGTCCCGTGAACTATAGTTCCCCCGTGAAATTCCGCAAAATCGATTTTCCAATAACTAATAATTGGCAAACATTGTTTACTAGTCATTTAACGCGATGGTTATTGCCTTCGCAGGAAGTTTAAAAAAAACGGTATTAATCACAGCACGGTCCCAACGGTTCTCGATTAAAAGCCTGACGATCAGGACTGGGAACATAGATTCGCCTGCATAATTACCGGAAAATCGAGTTGTTCTTTATATCCTCGCAAGTCCCATTGAGCCGGGCAAATTAACGACTGAAGGGGCTCGAAAAGAGCGACAGAGAGGACAGGGACACCGCGAGAGTGACACAGAGGGCGCAAAGCCCCGTCGCTGCCCTATCCCCGATATTCGGGTGAATTGGCGCGCGCGGATCCCCCTCCCGGCAGGGCACAATGAGCACTTAATATAACCGGTTATTTCGATTAGCGCGCGGTGCCGCGCGCGGAGCATTAACGCGCGCTCACCTAGCCCGCATCCCAGCCGGCGGTGTATCGCTCCGAGATAAATAACTAATCGCGTAATTAGTGGCACTCCGGCTTAAAGCTGGATCAACCGGCTCGGGAGCGGCTATCGCTCTATGGAATTTTTGTCCCCCCAGCCCCCGCAATCGGACATAAATCCATTATGCATGTAACGCCCCGCGGGATGTGCGGGCCGGCGGGAGCGTAAGCGCGGCTGTGTACAGAAGTGATTGCAGGGAGGGAGCCCGCGAATTCCAAATGGTAGGGCGTGCCAAGGCTCCGGGAGATTCCCCGATACTTTTTGCGCCCCACCCACCCTCCCTGGCAGTTTTGACCCGCATCGAAATTTTGCGCGTTGCCGAGCCTCTAATTTGGGGGGTCGGCTCTCTTTGTGCCGGACCGCCGGCGATATGCATCGCTCATGACCATTAACCCGCTTTTCGTTCGAATAGCCGCGCGTCTACTTTCCTCGGAATTCGCTTTTTTTCACGCTGGAAAATCTTGCGCGGCCTCTCGGTCGACTGAATCCGCCGATTTGTTATTTACAGTCAAATAAACGCTGTGAGTTGTTAGGACATTTTTGAGGTAAACATTGCTCCGAGTTTGATTATCCGAACCAGCAGATATCCCAATTTAACTTTTATGAACGGAGTTTATTTATTTACATTTCAATTAAGTTAATTGTTTGATCGCGTAAACAATGCAGATTTGACTGAGTATTTAAATGTGGCCTATCAATATTGTGTCATATTTTCAATTTAAAGTTTCACTTTATATAGTCCAGTGAAACTAACACCTATACAATCTACAAATATACGCTATTAGTCGTTTATTAGATAGGTAGTAATTATTGTACGTATCATTACTTAATTATTACTCCGTTCACTAATGAAAACAGTAAATAACAGTAAATGATATTTAAATTAGTAAAATTATATAAAATCTATTTATTATCTACATATTACTTTGACTTAATGCCTACTATAAATGTATAATACCAATAATAAATATTTAGTAATAATGTTAATATTTTTGTGATTTTTAGGTATGTGTATGAAAAGATAAATCTACGTAGAACAAATTCACTAAATAATAAAAATACCTTTAACAACCCTAGAAAGGAAATGATAATGATGAGAGACAGAAAAAAGCTTCAAGTTAAGGTAATAATGTTTTTAAAAGTTTTTCCTTGCTATTTTAGTTTGTCTTTCTACTAAATACAAAGTATATCGTCCCCTAAAAACTGCAAACGTAGAATTGTAATAAAAGTGACAATATCTATAAAATGCATCGCTATATGCATGTATCCTTAAAAAAATTAAACTATTTTTTCTATATAAAAACAGTTTAATTTTTAATAAACTAGTATTAATAAATATTACTTGGGGAGAAATTTTCCTAGGAATTTTATTCAACGGCAGTGAAGAATAAACAAATATTTAAAGATCTTTTTTATTAAAATTCAGCTTCGACGTGTCACTCGAACAAATTTGAGCCGGTATATCCTTCTTTATACCGATCGAATCTCGTTTTAGTCAATTACATTCGGCAATCACGATCGAAATCAGCGTCCAACTCAATTATCAGAACTTCTTCGTGGTAATTGGCTGCGCGCGCACAATCATCCCCGAAAAAGGGGTGGCTCGTTAGCCATCGCCACTGAAACACACAGTGGCAGGATCGCGCGCACGGTAAACTCGAGGAGAATTTTTCCGGGGGGGTTCGACTCCGACCCTCGTCGCCTCGAGGTCGTTGCCTTCGCACTTCCTGCCGGTCCCTCTCGCTTTCTGGTCATTCGCCAGATTTCCGGGGGGTCATCTCCTAGCGAAGGCACTAATTCCCACTCGCAGTGATGTACGGATCCTTGCCAGTAATTCGATGTGAATACGCATCAAAACATGACGACGCGCTCTCCACTTACTCCATTGTGTATCAACTACCAGTATAGCTATGTACACGCTCTGCGTGTCTGTTTAGGAGGTATAAATGGATACACAATAAGCTCCAAGTTCAGTGTGTGCTGCGCATTAACCCGAAAGTTTCTTCACGCGCCAAACGTATTAGATTTTACAGAGTTTGAAAACCGATAGTTTACGTATATTTATTGAAAATTTCATTACTGAATTTCAAAATATAATCAGATTATCAAGAAACTTTTATAAGGGAAAAATTTGCCTACTTTAAACATTTCGCTCTTTTGTCGGTTGAAATTAATGGCAGGTTTAATCCTTTCTCTGCTGCTGATTTGAATCAACAGCTCGTAAAAATTTTTACTCGTCTTAAAAATGTATGGAAGCCTGAAGAATATCTTCATTTATATAATTCATAATAAAAAATAAAGTATCTGCTTGATACTTCTCAATGCGGCCATAGGTTGCCATATCCATTTCATCGTATAAGAAACGTACTTTTAAAATTGAGAATAACAGACTCATGATTCCGCGTAATCACACTTCAATAACAAAAAAAACACTGAAATAATAAAAATAGTAATGAGGTTACAAGCTGATTTTTACAAAAATTTCCCCGAAAAATTTCTCAGGCATGCAGCATGATGCATGCCCAATTATTTAATTATTTTTGTACGAATAATCGGAAATATTGGCGGTCGTAGCAGGGACGGTACATAAGATTTAACAAAATCCGCTCATAAAGGGTTGAATTACGATTCCGGTCTCGCTTCGCAGTTTTATGTCATCGCACACTGCTGTGTTTTGCAGCTTTCACTGCCGGCAGCGGGTGCGCTGGCGACTCCATTGCGAAAAGTCCGCTTTGCTGCGGCGACAAATTAAATATATATTTTCTAACGAAGAGCAAAACTCGTACAAAGGCGGCATCCGTGCCGTATCATTTGCATATTATATATAGACAACGAAGAGCCGACGCAACGCCAGCTTTGTATGTTACCAAGGAAATATATACAGGCGTTATATTAGGATGAACAGTGCGAAAGTACAGACTCGCGTATAATGAATCACTTTACTGGAAAACCAAGGTATTTGCATTTTCAAAAGAAGGAGTTTCAGAAGCGTGTGTTTCAGCAATATGGAGAATAGAGTTATGACTAAAATCTTATATTAATTCAGCATACTACACGCTTTTGCAATTGATGAAAATAACTTTTTTTAATAAAACAACGTAACCACTTGAATTGTAACCAGCAGATTCTTTTTACAAATCTTCATTTTACATACCAGATAAAAATCAAATTTCACTTAAATTTCACTGAATAACCCTTTGTTTATTTCGCATACAATTCTATTGCGTTCTTATTATCAGTTTAAATTAATAAACAAAAATCTATATTCAAATGTATAATTACTTTTCTCAAAAAATCAGTTCGAAAAATAGTAGTAAATAAACATTTAGTACGCACAATTATTATTCCTACATAATTGCAATGCAATTTTAATATTACACCCCTTTTTTATTTTCATTTCAGCAAGTATAAATAAAATAATAAAAATAAAACTGAACTGAATATTCCGGATATTCGATATTTGACCTATCTTGGTGTCGCGGTATTCAATAAGTGAAGGTATTCGACTATTGCACTGGAATTGGTCGTGTCAGGCTTTTTTAATTCATTTCACGTTTATCATTATTACCGTCATCATCGCCGCTCCTCTTTATCGTTTAATTGAAATTTCAATCTAAATATTTTATTAAAATCTGTCGAGTGCCGTAAAAAGAGCAAATATGAGATTTTCATTTTAATGAAAGAATTGTTTTTTTTTTTTATTTTTAAAGTAATACACATAAAAACCGAATAAAAATGAAGCTTTTAAAGATAATTAACTGCATATTGAACTTTAATAATTAAACTTTGCATTTTTTATACCTTTACCGAATACTTTGATCAGTAAAGTAATTAAGAAACGAATTATAAGCGCTCGAATAAGCAGCTTTTAAAAAGATCTTTAAAAATTTAAGCTCCTGCTCCGTTGGAAAAAAACGCAGCCTCGTCAGATTTCCCTCGCACTATAATTTTCGCCGTCATTATCGCCACCGTCCCTTGGCCACGACATCGGGTACGAGCGCCTCGTAGTTTCCCCCCGTCCCTTCGGCCCCCTTGCCACTATCTCTATCGGCGCGCTGTCATCTCCCTTTTTCGCCGATCTAGTGCAACGGCAGCAGGGTCAGGCCGCTCCGTGGGGACGCGGTGAGCGCGATAACTATTAAACTTGAAATTACCAGATAATTAATATGCAACCTAGGCGGGCAGTCGAGCGTGCGCCCGTCGCCTTCCTCGCGCGCGGAAACTGAGTCAATACATAACGCAATTACCCGGCAAGTGGATGGAGACATGCCCGGGCTCCGCCGCTGTCTCCTGCTACTCCGTCGTCCGAGTGCATCGACGTAGCCCGTTAACGTTTCTACGTACTTGCCTTGGTTGCCGAGCGGAGTGCCCCGTCGATATCCTTGAGAGGGACCGGACGAACCAGCCCCCCTTATCCACGCGTATAACTTGTTGAGGCTGCCGCCTTCGCCGCTCCCTGCCGCCCCTGCAGTTCTCTGTCCTCGCGCGCCACCACTTCATTTGCGACCTGCACATATTTGCTCGTAAACGCGCACGCGCGTACTTACAGTTGATTGCTGTTTATGTTTGTGCGCAAGCACGTGCGTAGAGAGTTCAAGATACCGCGCTTAGATAAGACGCCTGACTAAGTTTCAGAAATGCTTCGTGAATTAATAAGGATTTTATGTGTGCATGAAGCGTAAGCAGTTTATTAACAATAGTTAAATAATTTATCGTGGATTAGTACGATCATCTATACAGCGAAATTGAAACTATCGCGGTACGGTGTAATTTGAATTAAAGCTTAATGTAGGTTACTTATTAAAATAACCTACATTAAGCTGCAGTAATAAAAATTTACAAGACAATATGTCACAAAGGTTTGACAATGAAGTTTTGTATTTTTTAAATATTAATTGAGCTTTATTATGCGCGGATGTTTTATCTTATTTTTGAAAAGCGCGCCTCGCGCATTTGTGTACACTTGTATAATGCGATTTTGACAGCATTGTTGTACATTAACGCATTATTAACACTAATAAGTTAAAATATAGCGGAGCTTAATACATGCATCGCCGAGCAAAACGTACATATATACCGCGCATAGCCGGGCAGAGTGCGCGGGATGTATTATGCGCTCGCATGCTGCAATATGCAGGCTATATTATGCGAGAGATGCATTTCAGCTTAACTAAACTAGGGGGCAGGAAAACTTCGACGATGCCATTAGTCCTATCTAAATCACGATGGGGGAAAACCACCAAAAGTAACAACATCATCAATTTAGATTCGCAGGAGCTTAACGAATATTCAAATATTAGCGCTAAGCTTTGTTATTCTGATTAGCATATTTCTTTCCTCGGCGAAATATTTAATGCTACGAATTCATTCATTCAAAATGCATCATTTTTCTTTATCTAATATTAAACAATAACTATGATTATTAATTCAGTTCAAATTAGTAGCTGATATTTAGATCATTTGAATTTTTTTCTTAAAGGAGTTCGATAAAAATAACATCAGTATGGCTATAGTACGCTATAAATAAAATATATTAGTATACTACTAAGTGACACGATATCTTAGGGGGAGGAAAAATATAAAGTTGCGAAATTGCGGAAATATAAGTAAAAAGGATTAAATTATGTTTGCATGTAAATAAAAATTGGAGTCATTTGCATGTCATAAAATTGATTTAACATTAAACGCACTCGTTTGCTTTTAAAATGTTTACTTTAATAAAATTATTGATATAATTTATCAAGTACTTAACCTAAAAAAGGGAAAGTTTATTTATTCTGCTTTACGTAATTAAAAATACGACGAGTGAAAAGCAGTGCTTTAAAGAAAATATAAACTTTAATTAAACTTGTTTTACCTCGTTTAATCTCCTTTATAAATTGTAACGAACTCACGTTTATTTAAAGTTGAAAAAGACAGAAAGCAAACTGAACAAAACATAAAAGGAAGGAAACCCGGTTACTTTAATATACGCTTTGACAAAGTTACAACTAATGACGTCATTTAAAAAGAAATGTGGTCAGGGGTCAGTGTCTTTAGTTGACTTCATAAATAGAGAAAACGCTACGACGCGTATCGAACTGCGCTGATAACTCCCAGTGCTCAAAAGGTGTGTGTGGGGTGGATGGCTCGATTGCGCGGAAATTGGAGATCGCTTTGTCGCAACAAACTTATAAGCACGCGTGGGGATCGATAACGATGCGGTTTCATTCTGTAAAGTAGTTTACTGGAGATCGATACACTATTGCCGTCGGTGCGAAGTATAACCATCAATACTTAAGTACAACGATAATAGCGCTTGCAAGCACAATTAGTAGTAGTAATAAAGTGACATTAATTACTGAGACTCGCAAGCACTTCCGGTATAATCAATAAAAATTCGATTTAAGAAATGCACCGGTATTGGACTCATTGAAGAATTAAGGGAATGGTAAAGAGCTTGCGCAATTTATTGTTAGGTGTACATCAAAAGCTTTTCTTGAAAAATGAGACTCTGCTATTCCAAAATTAATGTTTTAATAAGACTCATATGTAGTTTTAATACATGACACAGACAAACTCAATTAAAGAGGTTTATTTTACTTCGTAAATCAATCGTACAAATATAACTTCAACTCTTGTGAATCTTATGTTAGAAAATCATGCTCTAGATAGTTATAAAATAATCTCTATCAGTTATTACTGTACACGTAACTTCGATCCTATATTGATTGAAAAAAGGGCTCAAATAAAAAGAGTTTTTCCAAAGTACCTTTTTTCTAGTTTCTTTTTAAAGTCAACATCATTTTCTTGATGTTATGTTTACTTAACGTAATTCAATTTATTGGAATGAAATTTATTTTGAAGCAATTACATTTTCCATGTTAATATAACATCAGAATTTGGATTCATTTATGTAAATTGCATAATAATTCTAGTAACAGAAATTCGAATAATTAATTTGTACGAGATGAACTGTTTATTATTTAAATTGGACGCGATTGAAATAGAATAAAATCAATGTTCAAGAATTACAAATTGAGGATATTAATTATGAAATGCCTCTCCTAGTAAAACTTCTTAATTTAAAAAAATGTTTACATCAATCCTTATATTTCGTCGTAATAGTTAATAATTAATCTGATTAATAATAAAAGAAAATCGCTTGAATAAGCTTCAATCAAAAACTACAAGGCCGATCGAACTTGTGAAAACCTTATTTTAGAAAATATGCAGCCCCTGGCGGTGTAACTCGACGGTCGCGCGGGATATAAAGCGCGCGCGTTGCAGTGAACGCCAGCGCGGAAAAGTCGGGAAAAACCGAAATCGCCGCTGATCGCAATAACGAGGCTCGGGTATTAGGCAGGGCTCGGGGATTGATCGATGCCCCGTCGGTCAGCTCCCTCGGCAGCGGCGTGTCCGAGCGCATAGCATAGCCGCTCGGCGGGACACGCGCGCGTACATCGGCCCGCGGTGCAGCGGCATATAAGTCACGTTCGACAAGGGCGCGTGCGGTCTGCGGCGATATTCGGAAAGTGGGTGGACAGCTCGACGCGCGGCGGGCATTATCGTCCGCGGCCGCACCGCACCGGCTGAAAGCGAGCGAGCCGGTCTTTTTTTGCGAGCGCACCTTTTGTTGCGAGCGACGCGGCGCATCGACAGCCTTCGAAGCGAACGGCGCGCGCTGAAAGCCCCCCCCCCCCCTGAGCCGCTTAATAGCGCTTCGCGAGCCTGAGAATCATCCGGTGGTTTTTTTTTTTTTTTTTTTTTTAAATTGGATTTGTCAGCTAACGGCCGGCTTGATTGTATTCCAAATCATTTTTCGCATTATTTCCAGTTGTTTGAGGGCTTTGTTTCCCAATGGCGCTACTGTGGAAATGCGCCGATATTGCCTTATTGCAGCCTGCTGCCTAGCGATATCGAGCCAATATTTTTCATTTTTTTTTTTTTTCATTTGTTTTAACTTGTCTCTCTAAAACTTATTCAGTGAACTGAGAACGCGCACGAGCGTCATCGAATTTCGATTTCAATAGAAAGGAATACAAATAAAAATAAATCGAAAATATAATTCTTTAAAAAAAACGCACTTTGTAAAAAATAAAATGCTTTAATTTTCTTTGCTTTGAAAGATTATTGAGTGAAATATTTGAGTATCTTATTTTTATAATAGTCCATTCAATTATTTTTACGACATGCATCTATGCATGTAACGATAAATTTATACAGCTATTAAAATTATCTGTCTTTTTTACAGAGCTTTAAATCATTTCTATTGTCGTAAAAGTATTTATTGCACAACCAGTTCGCGTGCTGTGACTTTTTTCTATTAAGTATTATTCTGCATAAAGAGTTTACATTTTAACTTCCTTTGTAATATATAATTAATTGCCTTTATTTACTTTATAACATTGTAAAAACTTTGCCTTTCCCAGAAAAATTAAAAGATGTATGATAGGTGCCATTTTCTTTAAATTAATATTTGCATACTTCGTTTTTTCCTCATAACAATGTATAAACTGTAATTCTGCTAAAAACAAGAAATAACGAAAAAATACTGTTAATAAAACTAGCAACAAAAAAGTCACTTTTATAAAAGTATTAACTTAAATATAGTGACCTGAAAAATAAATAATCGGGGAATAAAATCTATTTTAAAATATTTTAAAATCATTCATACAATAATGCACGTATTGTGATAATATGCATTACATCGTCGAGCAAATGTTGTGAAATGCTTGATTATCAATGTTACGCATATTCATTGTCACCCAGCGCACAATTTACGTGAATATCCCCGAGTGCACGTATTTCAAAGGATCATCATTGGGAGCGCTGACCAATGTTCTATAGCTGCGCATATATACTTCAAGTCCGCTCTGGGACTGCCTACGAGTTTGGCTTCGACTCTTCGATAAAGCGCACCTATTGCCTGTCAATAGCAGCGTCGAAATCGATTGTGCCACAAAAACCGCGAAAATAAAGGTGAACTCGAGCTCTCGTTTTACTCAAGTTCTTATCTTTATTTGCAAATCCCTTTATTACTTAAATAGACCAAATATTTTACGATTACCCTGCTTTTTAATCGATTAATTCGCGCTTTCAAAATGAAGAGTAGCGAAAACATTCCCTTCATGAAACTTCACGTTTTTAAAGTATACATACACAGTGCTTTTCATGGCGCTTCATCAGCATTACGAATTGGTTTATAAAAAAAACCAAGCGGAATAGCACTCGCGGCGCAAGCGCGTCCAATATGTTCTCATCAAAAGTTGCGCACACGTCTGCGGTGCTGTGTAAATCTACTTTTTCATAAAAAAATTTTTAAATAAACTATCAGAGAAAACCGAATGAATTGAACCGCTGCTCAAAACACGGTAAACAGTCGCGGTATCGTCGTACACACCAGGGTACAAACCTCATCTCGATCGCTTTAAAAAAGAAAAAAAAAACGTTATATCAAACCCGTAATAATTGCAACCGGTGTTTGCGGCTACCCTCGTTGCGCGAGAGATGCGCACGCCTATAACGAGGTCCCTAGTAAGAAATGAATAAAAGATCGTCAATCGGACTCGGCCATTCAGCCCGGGCAGCGGAGGCAATTAGCCTCGTGGAACGAGGCGCTCGTAAAGTCCGAGGCGCATGAATCAGGGTTTATAGGAGCCCGCGGGTCCCGGCGCGAAAAAAAGTCGGCATAATTCACGTCGCGCGCGCGGGGCAAAAATCGATGCGTCTCGGCGATCGCTCAGACGCCGCGTGATTCCGCCTGGGATTACAAATCGCGCGCGATGTGACGGAAAAGAGTCGGGGCTCTCTGATGGCTCGCCGCCCGCGCGCTCGCGCATACGCCATACCCGGCTAGATTGAAATTGGACGCAGTGACGCGAATTATTATAATACCGCGACGCGTGCGCCGGGCTACCGACGCGTGGGTGTATTTACGCTGATTCGTTCCAGCTTCGGTTTTTCGGCTACTGCTTTATTATTTAGTGCCGTATAATGAGCTTTACTGCTTGAATTAATCTAGCCTTTGTGTTTTGCTGAATCACGGAATGTAGCCTCTTGTCGATTAACTCTATTTCTTTTTTCGGTTTATTTACACTAGAGGTCAAACAAAATGAATCTTTAATGCTAAATTTATGCATGTTTATAAAAAATGCACAAAACTTAACATAGATTTAGAGTTCTGAAGTAAAAAGATTCGTTTTATTTATTAATGACGTACAAAAATATACAAAAAATAATTTTCTATATTTTTACTATATTGACTACGTAAAGTTGAATAAGTGACAATCTACTTAATTGAACAGTTACTAATTATTTAAAGTAAAATATATTCCACTTAATGTACTACGTAGAAAACATTTGATATAGAAAAAAGTACCTATAATTTTTTTAATAAAAGTTTATAAAATTGATAGTACAAAGTGCTCGAAAGTCATAACAATTTTATTATAGAGAAATAATAATTTATTTTTTAGTATTTAGTAAATAATACTAAATCCAAAGTAAAATTTACTACATAATGGCAAAACTAACTAAAATTTTAATAGTAATACTTACTATAACTTTTAGTGCGTTTCATGTACAACTAGAATATCTAGCAATTTCTGCAGAAGTTTTTTCTCCACTGTAACCGCCTTTTCAAGTGCATCATTCATCATCACGCGAATTATTCTACAGAATTGTATACGTGTCGTTTCATCCAATTCAATAATGAACTGCTTCAATTTGAACTGAACTAAACTAAAGTTTCATTCATACACGTAAAGCCAGGCCAACAATAAAGGAGCCCAAAATAATTTCGATCGCACAGGCGATTTCGCGGTGCCAGCTGGTAACGCAGTGCTGAGTTATTGTTGGCGTGGAAAATTACGCGCGTCCTCCATAATTTAAGACATCAGAAAAATCAAGATTGAATGAATCAATCTAATACATGCATGCATGCGCATAAATTGAGCGCAAGCCAGGCCCGGCCGGCTCGGCTGCATATCGCCTCGCGCGCGCACACACACACACGTGCAATTGTGACGGATGAAAGGCAGGTTGAATTCTGCTTTAACCCTTCGGCGAAGGCGTGTACCGACTGCTCTTTGTACCTGCACGTCCGTAATGGTCGTGTAATGAAAGAATTCCATTCCTCCCTTTGTCCGCCGGCCCACGTGCACGCGCTTTTTACATCGAGAAAAATCCAGCAATTGATTTTAATACTCGCCCGGGTACTTTGGCTTCTCCGTAAATGTGTGCTTTTTTTATTTTTCATAAATAAACTTGTGGAATACTTTATTGTGTATCAAAATTTAATTAATAAGTAAAATTCCCTGTACGTTATAAATGAATGCACTGAATTAATCATGCGGTAATAATTTTTATTAAAATGTATAGCTATTGCAGAGTTTTATTTTACTGTATATTTAATTCAATTTAAATGAAACGAATCTCTTTCAATTAATCCAAGAATATTTCTCCGATCAAACGTACGCGGCCCGTATGTCAGAACGGTAACGTGCATGCGGGTGCGAGCGGAACAAGCGCGTGAGAATCATTCATCTGAGCGTAAATATCCAAAAGCGAATGTCGGCCGTAGTCAAATAGTTGTCGGTTCGCACTAGAAATAAACGATGATTAATAAAGCAGCAAAAGTGTACTTGCTTATTTTTTGTGTATGTTAAAAAAAATGTATCTATATTCACCGTTGACCCGTCTCATCCAATATAAATGTTAAATAAAAGTTCTTATTAAAGTTTATAAAAAATAAAACTGTTCGCAAATTATTTTGAAAACATAAAAACTAAATTTCTAAAACGGTAGTAGCGCATTTAACACAAATACATTACGCATAAATATGAGATGAAACAAATATTTCGCAAAGTTTTAATAGACCTTAATAAAACAATCGATTATGATAAGTTAAAAGATAAAAAAAATTAAACGATATCAGAATATAAAGACAATTTGTTTTTATAATTTGTTGAAAAACGGGTTCTTGAAAATTATTTTGAAATGCAATAGAAAAGGTTTTTTTCTCAAAAATAGATCAAGAAATAATAAGACAAGGTAATGGAAATAAAAACATATTGCAAATTTATTAAAAATTATTTATACAAATTTTACTAGTAAAAATATGGTAATATTTCTCATTAAGCATTGACGTAACTTCCAGTTTGATATGTGAAAGAAGAGGTTTATTTAACTAAATTAAGATAAAAATGTAGCCATACATTCGTCGAATAACAGTGGGACGTAACCAGTGTTAACAACAACTGCTTAAATCAGGATAAAAAAATATTTGAATATGAAAATTTGAAAGCACATTGAAATTTAAAAATCACTGGAATGCTCTAATAATAGAAATATTATCATGTTTTTTTCGTATACAATCGATCAAAACATGTTTAGAACAACTGGGAATAAATATACCGAACACTGTAACAAATATTTCAATTTTTATAAATATGCTGCCCTCAACAATTTAAAGGATTTTCCCAACAAAAAAAAACATTTGCTGCACATCTAAAAAAAAGTTGAAAAAAATTAAAACGATACTTGAATAATAAGTTGTTTTCGGCCTCCGAATATCATTAGAATGAACAATTTTGGCTATCCAGTAAAGAAATTAATTCCGCCGGGAAAAACACTCAATTCTGATGTATTTAAAAAAAAATCGCTGCCGCTTTGGTTGTAGAAGTGCTAGATAAAGAAGTTTGTTAGCTTGGAATAATTTACATCCCTTCCACGTGGATATTTCTAAGTGTCGCGCGTGCGAGAAGCCTAAAATGCTTTATAAAGATGGACTTGGCCCCCCTCGAGTCAGTTTACGTTCAGAGCTCGCGCGTCGCGGCTCTCCTAGCCTCGTTTCAGCTTTTCTTCATTTCCATTTCAACATGAAGTATTCCGTGATTATAAGCCTGCTGCTCCTAGCTGTCGCAACGCGAGCCGACGAAGAAGGTTACCGGGTCAAATTTTCGGCAACCAGTGTTAAGAGGTAAACATTTGCAATTATACGTCGTTTGTGAAAATTACGTTTCATAATCTTTTATGTCGCGTCTCATTATTTCAGCCACATATTTATTCCGTTGCGGGCGAACAAGACAACAGTGCTAATAAGCGGTAAGAAACTTGCAATAAGCACGTTAGTTCTAGCTTAAAGCATTTAATTGACAGCGTTAATCACGTCCGTTTAGAGTGTGGAAAAGAAGTCACGGAGCCGCTAGGAATCCTTGAGCATACTTTTAAGCAGGGGTCGTTCAAAAACGGAGAACAATGTACCTGGAAACTTCACGCTCCAGCAAATCATGTCGTCAACGTAATCTCTCTACTTTTCATCATGGAAGATGAAATAAAACCAAGTCGCAGCGATGATGTCGCAACTAGTAAAATTTCACTTTATGACGGCCCCGAGAAGAGAGACAACAATTGGTTAATTAGGTAACGATATTTTTATGCGTTTATTTATTTTAAATAGTTTCTGCACGCTGACCAGTAGGGCGCTTTAAAATTTTGAAACTTCGTTTTCATATCTTTTTATTTGAGTGATTAATAGGGGAGAACGAGATAATGAGTCGTGGGGTAAATTCAAACGTCTGGATTTTTGCATTTTTGTGACTAAAAGTGACTCTTATCTAATTACCGGTGTTTTAGAAGTGTTCATTTTATCTTTGAATCATTTGTGGAATATAATCATGTTGGTTTTATTCTTTATATTAAGAAAATCTGCAATTTTTTGAGAAGTTTTTATTAATTGGTTCCAATTAGATTAAAATACTGTGGGTAATTTTATTGGGTACTAGCATCTTTCAGATTCAACTTTGACATACGTTAATTTTTTAAAATTTTACATTTTTCAGTTACTCCATTTCACCTCAAGAAAGAGTTGGACATTTTGTTCAATCCTTATCTTCGGGACAAGACATGTTTGTCGAAATAAATTATCATGACCACAAAGATTTCGCAACGCAAAAAGTACTTATAAATTATGAATTTCTTGAATACGAAAAAATGATAGCATTACTTAAAGCGTACCCTGGAAGAAAATAAGCTAGTGGAAATGTCTGGCAAAATAATTATTCGCAAATTCATTCAGCCAGCGATTAATCGCCGGTTAAATAGAAGCGAAATACAACGTTTATTTGTAATGTTAGATTTTTATCGATTTCCAGAATTTATATTTGAAGCGAGGAGTTAGCTCACATGTTCGCGTCTGAGTATATTCACGCGCAGATGGATGTGTATGTGTTTCAGTGTATATATACGGCTCTAACCTACAACTATGCTTGCTAAGTAGTTTTTATAAAAAAATAATATTGCGCGCTATAGTTTCTGACACTTATGATAAAGTGAAATATAAACAATCTCAATAAAATGGGAGTGATTTTATGTTTTCAATGCTTTACAGATTATATAAAACATAAGGTTTTTATAATAAAAATTTATTGCAAAGAAATATGCAACACCTGGAAGATGCCTTTGATTTAATAAAAACCTAGTTCGTTGACCTCTCTTCTCTGCAAAGACTATAAATACAAGCAATTTATTCAAACATGTGTTTGGTTAAATCAAATAATAATCTATTCAAATATCTAGTTATAATTTAAAATTAAATCATATTAACCGATTCATGCAATTCTAATTATAAAAAGAAATTGCCTAAAACTACGAAATTTGAAACTATAATTTTGCAAATAACAACATAAAATTAGTGCGCATTTTATTCTGACCTAATCATTAACGTTTCACCTCTAGGAAATCCAGAGAGCAGTACGTATATAATTCCTGGCAATGAAACTTGCCATAAACATCAGCTCCTTCGATAATGAAGCCGGGGGAAATAACCGTTCCAGCGTTGGACGCGAGTCTGATAAAACGAGCTAAATGGTAATGAAAAATCGCAAGCGCGCTCGGGTGCACATCGACGAAAAATGCAGACGTCCGTGCACGGATATGCTCCGCTCCGCAGTGTACAGACTCCGCTGTGTGGGGACGCGTCGGGTATAAGGCTCGTCCCGGCTCTTCCCCGGAGCGAGTAAAAAGCGGAGAAAATTGTTATTTCCTCCCAGGCGCTTGGCCAGAAATCGGGGCGTTCGCGTGTACGTATCGCGCGCGCGCCGCTAAATACGCTTGCCAAATCCGAGGCCGAGCGGGGAGGGAAGTCAGGGACTCGGGAGTTACTTTGCCGTAATTTCCGCGGAAATCGATGCGTCCGGGGCTATATACCCACGGCGTTGTTCTCGAAAGCCATGATTGCGCTTGGCAACGACAAGCTGCAGCGGCAGCAACGCCACCGCGGAGCGAGCCACCGGCACGGCGGCGAGCGCGGGTGGGAGGGAGACGGCGAGAGAGAGAGGCGCCTCGATTAACAAATTTTAGCGACGGTCGAAACTTTAATTAAAACCGAACGCACGCGGCGGGGCTGCCTTGTATAAGTTAATTTGAAATTCGTCAACGTTAAATGTACCGCCCGGCTATTTCCCGGAGCGTGATAATGGCCCCGACAGCTGGCGACTTGGCAATGTTTAAGCAACTGGGTAATTGTTGGGATTTGCGGTCATCGCTTATATAAACGGGACAGGATATTGGAAACCGGCCCTCCGTGTCGTTTCTACCTTGAATCAATATTTTCGCACGGGGCTTTTGAAATTTCGGGAACCGCTCGCGCGCCCGGCTCATTTACCTTTGTGAAAATTCCTGCATTTTGGCCGCAGTGCATCATCAACTTTGCGAAATCCCAAAAACGCGCGCAATCTCGCTCGCGCGCGCAAAAGTTCGACCCACCGGATCGTTACACGCATCTCCCATACCCCGCTATTTCCATACACGCGAGAATCGAAACACTGGATACACCCAGAGAGAGAGAGAGAGAGAAAGAGAGAGAGAGAGAGAGAGAGAGAGAGAGAGAGAGAGAGAGGAAGACAAGCCTTTATAGAGCCTTTTTTACTTAAAGAATAGGAAAGTAAGAGGGACAAAGTGTGTGTACAGAAGAGAGAAATATCGTCGACCCTAAACGATAAATTCCGCGCACGTCTCCTGTATATTGCGCGAGTGCACCTCGCTTGGCTCTCTCTCTCGCTCTGTATCATTCCTTTCAAATTATTAGAATCTCCCAAAGACCTTCCTTCCTTCCTTCCTGCGCGAGACGACGGCAGGTAGTACGTGGTTTTGCCAGGAGGCCACGAACAGTATAGTTAACGGGCTTGTCCCTTCCACTACCAATTTCCTCGGCGCCTACACCTTCCACTTCTTACGCTTTCGCTTTTTAGCCTTTATTTCTACTCGCGACAAGGCCTTTTTTTCGAGGCGGTAAATTACGCCGCTTCTCCTTTCCGAGGTATTGCCGCGCGAATATTTTCATCGATATCGAGCTTTGTTTTATTTTTTATCTCACCAAAAGTAACGGGAACAAATAATTCGTTCAGGTAAACTTTCAATAATCTATCGCAGTGCACCTCCGTAATGCAAATAAAAAAAAAAGTTTTATTTTACCTACTCTCTGCATCCGATCGTCTGTTTTGACGGACATTTATTTATAGAAATATAGGCGCTTTTCAAATAACACGCGTGAACGCGCATAGACTATATTGCCGGGGAGATCGATAGAAGGTTTCCCCCGAAATATGATCGACGCGCGAAGCACGCAATCACCGAGCGCTTACCCGGAGCATCGCTCTTCTCGTCGTCGCGGCCGAAGCCTTTATCCGGCGCATGTCGCGGTTTCGCGGCGTCCCTTTGTGCCCTTTGCTGGCTGCGCCACCTCCGGCCCTCTCCGGGCCCGCCCGTCCTCCCACTCCTAGCGCGCGCGAAATTTACGATATATGCGCGGCGTTTATATTTCCGCGAGCGGCGGCCATAAATCCCGTTCCGCGCGCACCTAAGTGGCTCCACTTTTGTTCATAGATTCCTACGACTGTCAGATTTATGCTTTGAAACGCGTATGTATAAACGACGCGGTACGCCCGTCTACGCCACCTATGAATGCGCGCCGTGGGAGCGAGAGGGAGGGTACACGCACCGGCCGTGTGCACGCCCGGGAGCCTCTGCGCGGGAAGGCCGATCGCTTTAGGGGTCAGTGCACCGGCGAGCGCGTGCAACGCACAGAGAGAAAGAGGTAGGCGGATCTCTGAACGCGTCATTGAGTGAGCTACGCGAGCCCGGCGCGCGCGCGATATACCTCTTTCCAGGCCGCGGGCTTATCTCCCCCTCGCGGCTTATGCCGGCAAAACCAAAAACTCCGAATTGGCCGCGCTATCTGATTATGCACGCGAAAGCCCTTGATATGCTCCATTTATCGATTCCTTTGAGGGCGACCCAAGCTTTTCTTTTTGGGGGGATCCGAGCACCCGGCGCTTTGATTCGCTAGTATAGCTTCCTTTTAGCGATGCAAATGGAAATTTGCGTTTCTGGTAATTAAGAGGATTGTCGGATTGTACGACGAAGATTTAATATACTTCGTATTAATACTTTTTACTTAATTTTGTTAAAATTAAAGAAAGAAGCAGGAAGAATTTGGAACCTGTTATTTTTTACACTTATATGGCTTCCCCAGACGGCAATCTCATTAAGAAAGAGTTTACGAAGTATTCATGACCAAGAATCCTTTAAGAGTTCTATAACATGAATGTAAACAAACCTCAAAATG
>JAXIUT010000009.1:7598408-7612612 GCA_035586675.1 Eurytoma californica | reverse complement strand
AATTGATTTTTTAAACGATTGTATGATATTTTTATTAATTAATGAGTTAATTGGTGCAATACCCCTACTCTCTAAATTTTTTCCAATGCGCGATAACTCGGTCACTAGTTCAAAATTAGTGCATATACACTTAAAAATTAGTGAACTTTTACTTTATTCACTTATTTTTCAATGTTTATGCACTAACTTTAAACTAGTGACCGAGTTATCACTGGAAGAAATTTAGAGAGTAAGCTTCTCCAGATGTATAACTAAGAAACTATCTAAGTTAAAGTGGCTTGCAATTGAAGTATAATTCAGCCAATTGAGATTACAGTACTCAGTTATTTCTAAAATCAGTGATTTTTCACTTGAATGGACAATAATTTTCAGATTTTTCACTCATTTACTTTGTGAACGGTCTTTTTTACAAAAAATTCACCTGTGCAAATACCTTAAATAATCTATAGTTGTCTGTAGAAATGACTAAAGATATTCTACACAATTTTTGTAGAATTGTTTCAGACTTTTTATATACTGAGTTTTATAAGCGTTTATGCATGATAGTGGATTTAATAATTTTCAGTAAATTTTTTATTACATAACAGAGTGGCGCATTATACTACATATATATTATTATTATTATTACACTGTAAACATTGTTTTTAATTGAACTTTACATTACTCTATATTAGACTATATGTATATTATTATTATTATTATTATTATTTCCAGGTTATATTAGACATTTAAAGAATTATTTGATACACCACGCAGATAAAATTGAAAATAAAAATCATCGGGCCACTTTATGAACAGCATTATCGTTTTTGAGCTAACATCTTGAAATCAGTATAACATTGGGCGGTGAATTTGGCAAACGCGCAAATACAATTTTGCGATGGACTTCGCATAAGCAGGAGCGTGCACGTGAACCGGAGGACAATAACTGTAAGTTTAAGCTTTATAGAAGGTATAAAATCGAAACCGGACTCATAAAGCCAGCTTTGTTGGTGCTGTGGGAACTATAAAAGAATGAACGGAATTGGTCAATGCGCTTGCGAAATTTTGTTAAACATGAATTCCCCCCACCCCCCTTCGCCCTTTTTTTTTAAGTTCAAGCTCTTTTTCCCCAGTTTTACGACTTTCGTGAGATTCATGTTTATGCGCTTTTCTGTCCCGGTCGTTTTGATCGCTTCATTTGTTTCCGAGATTTATGCCCGGATTTATGCGACGCACCGCGCGCTCGAAAATAATGTTTTTATTAACGCCGCCTGGAAGTCATGCCTCCGCGGCATTGTCATTTTACAGTCGTTAAATCGAATGATTGACGATGATTCGGGGAATAAAATATTCATTTGGGAAACGAGGAGATAAGTCGCTCGTCAATATCGTCGAATATCAACCCCGGGGAGAATTTTCAATTTTTGGGCAGTAAAAAAAATGCGCGACGCAATAAAATAGCAATAACACGGAACTTTACGATGATCGATAATACACGCGCGTGATTTACGGTTCATGCGCAAAACGGAGCGTCGTTCAGCGTCGCGCGGTATAAACTCGCGCATAGGCCAGCGTCGACGAGCGAGTATTTAAACGCGACAACAATCGGCCGCTTTATTGCCCTTTTATCGTCTAATTTGGAGGATCGCGCGATAAGCAATATCAATCAATCAATCCGTCTCCTCCCGCTATCTTTCTGTCAGGTGCACGGAAGCGAGACCGAGGGAGGCTTTGCAGGCGCGACGCGATCCCGTTCCGCTTTAGGTATACGAGACTCACAAAGCGGAGCGACGAGGGGGGGTTGAGAGGGGGAGGAGGAGGGACAATGCTCCCGGGAGATTTCTGGAAATTAAAGTTTTTCCTCGGCGCCGCCGCGCGCCGGGAGAGAGGATCTTGATGGCTTTCCTATTTCGCTCGTTGTGTCGCGGAGAAAAAAAAATAAATAGGAGATTACGGGCGAAGTGATTTAAAAGGGGAGCAGGACGACGGCGATCGCGGACTCGTTCCCCCGTTTCTCGATGATGGCTTGCTAGGAAAAATTGTTTCGAGAGCCCCCGGGTGACTCTCCGGAGCTACTACTGCCCTTCTCGCTGTTTCTGCGCGTTGCTTGAGGGAACTGCGCGTTAGACTGTGATGTACTGCGCTGCCGGCTATTTGAGTATGAAGTCAAGTCGAGGATTCTAATTTCCAATTACATTTATCATCTTTTTTAAAATGGTTTTTGATATTTAAGAATTAAATTATTGCATCAATTTTCATTAAAATAGTTAGGAAATATTAATGAAAAATAAAATAGAGATTTGAAAAAATTTTAAGAGAAATTTCTTTTTATATTTTTAATACTGTTTGAAAATTTTAAAGTATAATATAAGTTCGTGATGGAGCAAAACTATCCATAATTAATTTGACTGCAGATTAAATAATGTAGTAACTTTTTTTTATATAAATTTTGTTTAAATTATAAAAGTATATCAATTTCTTTTACGTCAAGGGAACGTGTGACACTTGACTTCCTGTTTCTCCTTTCGCTTAACTTGTAATAAATCTTTTTCAACAAATAAAAATGTCAATGTCATAAAATTTAAAAAAAAATATTATGTGATTCTTAAAAATAATTGCTACCACTTTTCGCAATAAAAATGTATTTGCTGCTGATCTCGCCGTTTAATAGTAAAATCGTTATAATTTTCTAAAGTTAAAGTAATTGAAGAAGATTAAAATCCCCTGTATTAAAATACTTTTGTTTTTTGAAAATTATTCCGCTTTTCCCCATAACAAAAAACAGTACATTCTTCAGCTGAGTAACATGATCTTAAGAAAGCATAATGACTCCATATCAGATTAATTTGCAGCAGTCATCGAACCCGCGCGCGCTTGCGCGAATGCAGAAACTGTCCGACGGAAATCCCGCAATAAGTACTCGCGTAAGCCGAGATTTGCCGATAGCTCACCGAGAGGGAAGAAACGCGTACCTAGCCACCGCGCGTATGCGTAAATACGCTCGCGCACACGTACACGTCACCTCGGCGCAGGGAAATCTCGCGTATACGCCGCGCACTCGGATTTCGCGTGTGTGCACTCGCCCCTCGGCTCCCCTCGAATTTCGCTGGCTGCACGTAGAGCCGATAGGTCGTGTCGCGTTGGCGCGCGTTTAAAATTTTACGTCGCCATGAATCGGCGAGCAGCCGCGCAGCGAGAAACTGCCTCGATTGCGCGCGCGAGGCTCCTCGCGTTTCTCCGGGAGAAGGAGAGAGAGAGGCCGCGGATGTGCACGCAAATGTGCGTGAACGCGACTACCCTCGGGCTATCGAGGCAGACTCGCGGAGCGTCTTCCTCGCTGCATTTCGCCTTTTTTTTCTTTACGAAGGACTCGCTCGCATGGGGTCTCCTTTTGTCGCGATACGCGACAAAGCGGAGCGTCGTCGTGCCATACGCGCGAGCCGGGGTATATTATAGCTATCGGCCAGGAAGACGCCGAGTTTATAAGCATTGCGTGCGATAATTCGCGCGAGCCGAAGCTGGTCTCTATGTGAGGTCTTTTCTTTTGCGCGCCGGAGACCAGAGGCGCTCGGTCGTATTGTCGCTGATCGCTGTTTTCAGTGTTTTGCGCACGAATCCGCACTTCTAGGTCCAAATTTATTATTACTCTAAATCTTTAGTAAATATATGAAATATACATGAAAATAATGCATATTTTATTAATGATTTCAATGTATTGAAAATTTTTCATCTCAACTATTTGAAGTTCGTAATATTTTTTCAATGGCATTTGCTAATAAATATTTTCTAACTTTGGCCACTAAGAAAAATGAAGAGGAAAGTTTAGTACAAATTATTTGTGACGGAGATCATACTCGAAACATGCTGAGAAAAATTACAATAATTATGGTCATTTTTATCATATTTCAAGTCTGCCTCAAAGATTTAAAAGTAAATTTTTTTTTATTACTTTTTTAAGATAGTTTTATTTGCAAAATCATTAAATATCTTTAAATAATCTCAATAAACCAAGTCTTCGATTGCTTTGCTATTAAATAAACTTAAAAAGAATCGTAATTACGATTCGCATCAGATAACTATTGCGATTGGCAAACGCAGGCATTAACTCTGAAAAATTCGCCGATTAAAAAGGTAAATTAGCAAAAGCTCGTCGGCAGGCGCAAAGTGCCGTGTACGCGCCAGCCGTCGGGCGCCTCTCCGCCTTGTTTAATCCCCCGCTACACGCACGGGGTTCCCCTTTCGTTGATAACGTCACGCAGCTCATCAACGCCCATTATCGCTGCCGCGCCATCTAATCCGGCTCGACTCTCTCTCTCTCTCTCTCAAGGCCGAAAAAACGGACTATCCAATTTCGTAGCAGAATGAACTTCCGATCCTCCGCTAGGGGCACGCCGCCGTAGACTGCGAGAAAATCAGCGCTCACAGGCGCATTATGCCGCGCGGAGAGTAGGGAGACTGTGCAGGCGCGAGATGATCGCGTCTCCGCTCGCTCTCGCGGTGGGCTCGCGTAACCGGGCGCGCGAAGGGTGTCAAAATGCAATTCATCACGGGACGCGTACGCCGCACTGGGCGAGATAGCGGGGCATCGCATAGGGGGGCTCGCGCAGCCGAAACATCAATCTTCCTCAGCAGCAATGTTCGCGTAAATTACCCTCATCGATAACGACGGAGAGAGAGAGAGACGGAGGGAGAGTGACTGCAGGGCCGGGGAGAAGTTACCAGGGGCTTGTCGGAGACTCGCACACCGGACCCGAGCTTCTTATCGAGAGCGAATTGCGTTGCTCGGCCTGTATGGGGCGCGAAATTACTAGTAGTCGGTGCGCCGCCGCTCGAGGATCGACGCATTCACCCAGGCAGCTGTCGTTCCGAATAATTGCGCTTAGGTTACTGACGTATGAGATTTTCAAGTTTTTTTTTTACGAGTAGCAGGTATACAACCGGCGAGCCGCCGCGTGAAATACTACACTCGAGGATTCGTACACAGCGAGCAATTAATAAGTGGGGCTTCGACGCGAACTGTGGAATAGGTTGCGTTTAAATACAGTCGGCTATTCAATTACCCGGGCCGGTAATTCACGGCGATTTGTTTCAACTCGATGGATATTTAATTCATCGGTTTCAATGTTGCGCGAATCGCGCGAAAGATGAAAATTTCCCACGAGCTGAAGAAGCGAAAGAGAGTTAAGGGGGGGATAATAAAAAAAGAATCGATATATTTTCAGCGCGTGCGCCGCCTGTTTATGCCGCGGCCGTTAATTTATTCGTCGGCATATCGCGCACGCATCGGGCGCTGTACTTTCGCGCATTCGACGCGTCAATCACACGCTACTTTCGAAGCGATCGCTATTAAAATTAAAAATAACGAGGGGCCGGAATCGCGCCGCGATCATAAATACGCAATCGAAATAAAACGCGGCGCGCGCGCAACGCGAAATTACAGCGTTCGGTCAAAGCGGATAGTGTGTGTGCGCGCGTACGGTAGGTGGGGGGGTTTCATAATTTTAGCGTTCGACGAGCCGGAAGTGAAGAGAGCGGGGAGAAGGAAAAGACGGGCTTACAGGAAAACGAGCACTTCGGGTAATCGTAGGAAAGGGACGGTTGCGTGCGTGCGTCCGCTTCCCTTCTCCGTTTAAACTCGCAGGCCGGCGGGGGAAGGGAGGTGAAAGATCAGCAACGGAGAGCCCCGCGGTGAGAAAGAGGCGGCGATGAAGATGCAGCCTGCGGATCGAAGGGAGAGAGGAGACAAAGCTCGGGGGGTCGGATTAGGTCGTGTAGGAGCGAATCACAGGCGTTATATCGCGCCCGGGCGATACGGCGCTTAATGTACCGTTATGATCTTTACGGCCGCTTTTTATAGGCCATTACGATTGAGTTTTCGCGCCGGGCCGCGTGCGGCTCATCCTTTGGCCGCTGCGCGCGAGGCGAAGCCGCAGATCCCGCCGGCGGAACTTGGAAACGCGCGCTGGATACGTCCGTTATTCTCATTTCCACTAGTCCTTTTTACTCCTCCTTTTACTCTTTCGGACGCTAGGCTCTTTTTAGATCTTCCTTAATAAAACGGGTGATTTTAAGAGATCTATTGCCGTGAATGCTGTAGTAAAGGAACTTCTCTGACTTTTATATCCTCACAAGGAACGCGATGAAAAAAACCGTCCACCGTTAGGCGAATAAAATTAAATCGTTTTTTAAAAAACATCGTATACGTAATTATAATTTGCAATCGATATAAAATCAATAAAAGTCACTTTCAATTAGTTTAAAAATGATAAACGTCTGGTAGTTAAAAGCTAATCTTTCATTCGTACACGGAGATCTTAAAAATTGCGAAATGCAAGTATGGTACTCGCTAATTAATGTTTCCGCAGCATTAGTGTCCAAAGGTAAACATTAAAATTAAAGTAGACGTAGACGCGGGACCTCGTCTTTTTTAGCTGCATTTAAGCTCTTTTAAAAAATGTGTTGGTAACTGCAAGGATTAACTGGAAGTTGCTCGGCGGCGTCGCTTCTCGCCGAAGTCTCTCTCACCGCGACCGGCGGGAATTTGAATTTTAAATCTAACGCAAAACGTTCCGGGCACGCCGTAGCTTAAGTTGCCGGTAAAATGTTTCGCCGTAATAAGGGATGCAAACATATTCGCCGCGCTCTGGAAAGATGCTCCTCTCTCGTCGTCGTGCTCCGCGGACATCGATGCTACGGAATTTTCAAATTTTCTCCCGGCACGCATAACTTACCGCTGATATTGCGACAGGCACTTTCGGCATGTGCGATATTTCTTTGCGCGATACTCGGACATTTTAAAATTTATTTTTTATAAGCGCAAAAAAATTCAATACGCCTTTCTAATATCAGATCAATCGGTTATATCTTATTCGATCTTGAAAATGTATTCAAACTCTAGTAAAAGTATTTGTGAAGAATGTATGAATAAATTTTCGAAAAAATGCAGACTGACTTTCTTCTTGTGGAAACATGTTTTAACACAACTACAAACCGATATATTCTTACGTATATTTTAATTGTATAAATATTATTATCATCGTAGTGTTAAATATCGCATGGAGAAAGAAGCTTTACTAAAATTTGCAAGAGTCAATTTTAATTAATATTCTCATGGACTAATGTTTAAAAAAAATCGTAATAATTTCGTGAAACATTTTCTAGAATTTTTATAAGTTTATTAGATTAGATTTCTATTTATATTCTTTATATATTCTTCATATATGAAAGAAACAGTATCGAACGTTTTTCAAATTTACATAAAAATACTACTACTGCAAATTTTTCCTATAATTTACTGCCGTTGTTATAGCTGACTGCTGCGAGAACATCAAAATTAACTGTTGCAATTTTGAGTATAGGACTCTTTTTGTATAATTAATTAATTCAAATGAATTTTTTGCATTTTGTAAGAAACTGTAAGAAAAGTCAAAACGTTGACATTGATCAACAAAAATGAAAATTAATTTTTAGATCGTACGAATAAATTTTGTTGTCAATGAAAAATAAATTTCAATAACAAATTTAAAGATGCAATTATTATCCTCGGTGAGAAGCATTGCTTAAACATAAGAAACGCACCATGACCTCATCCCGTCGCGGACCGCTAAATGAATAATAATTATTATAATTATTATGTATTATTATTATAATTATTAATACATCTGTTTCTCTTTTGAGCCGCCTTGCAAAACTAGTCCGTCCTTGTCAAAAGGTCCTCTGCGCGCGCGCGACCCCCGGAAACCACATCAGCCGTGTACAAACTGCATTGTCTCCCGTTCTTCTAAACCGCCGAGCGACGAAATCAAATCACGGCCTGTGAGCGCGTAATTCGGAATTAATTGCGAGTCCCGCGCGCAAAATCGGCTCGGGATATCTCGCCGTGCGTCGCGCAGGTGGCGCTAAAAGCCCTAGACGCGCTACCCTACAGCCGCGAAATAATTATGAGGCCTCCAAAATATGTACCCCTCCGCGAGGGAGGGGAGACCCCTCGAGCCCTTACATTCGGGAAAATAATTGCTCGTTTTCTGCGCGAGCTTACAAATTAGCCGAAAACGCCGGGGCTTCCCTCCCCCTCCGGCCCGAAAGTGAGAGAGCGCGAGAAGCTCGGAGCCCGGTGAAATTCGGTTGTTAGCGGTAAATTGAGAGAGAAGTTAACCCTGGGCCCGGCGCGCATTCCCGCGCGCCACCATCGAGCCTCTCGCTCGCAGGCTCTTTAACGAAGTCTGTTTTAATGAGCCCGAGGGCTCCACCTAGTAGACACTCCCCCCACACCCCCTCCGCTCGCTAATTGCATTAATTGCAAAATGTCGCAAGGGCGACGACGCGACTGCTCCTCCGGCCTGTGGGTGTCTGTGTCGCGTCTTCTTCCCGATCTGCCCGGGGGGCGAAATTTCTCCGTCCTTTTTTTTTTTTGTTTCGTTGGACAGCCGCGGCGTCCGATAAACGACAGGCGACGAGGCGATTCGTTTCGTTCCGCCGCGCGTTATTATTATTGGCTTGACCACCGACGCGTGGACGTATGCGCGCATTCGTTATATATTTAGAGGGAGCACATCAAAACGAATTTACGAGTTTGCGTTGGCAGAATTAATGAATCTTGATTTTAGATTTGTATATATATCGCGGAGAAGTCCCAGTGGTCGTCCGCGCATTATTATTATACTGCTCCTACCGTAAAATCTCGTATTTACTGGGTTTTGTCTATTTTAATTGTTGACTGGCGTTTCGCTGATTTACGTCCGGCAGTTACGACTCTATTGGCTAATCAATTGTAATTCGTCGGAATGTCGTCTCGGTGGGTGTTCTAAAATTAAGTTTTCCAGATAATCTATTGTTTTTTTTGAGAGAGAATCGTGATCTTATACATTTCTTTTATTCATCGTTATAGCGAAGTCACGGCTTCTGACTAATAGAAATAAATTATCTGTTTTTTTTTAAATAGCGGAAAACGCTTCTGCATCGTTGTTTAAGATGTAAACAACCAAGATGACTACACCCTCGTATATTCTGTAAAACAACATTAATAATCCCAGAGGCATTCTTTCCCGTGAAAAATTTTAAAAATGTCACCGATCGATCGCTATCCTTGAAGCGGCAATAATCGATCCCTCATTAAGCGCTCGAGGATTTATCGCATTCCTAGCGCTCGCGTATCGCATTTTGAGTTCCGCCTGAATCCCCCAACAGTTACATAACTGAAGTCGCTCGTGCGAGCTCGTTACAAACAGGATGTCATGCGGAGAATATGCCGCGCAATAATAGTTTCTCGAATTGGCCGCGGCGAAAGGGGAGAGAGAGAGAGAGAGGAGTGCTCGGCAGCAAAAAAAGTTATATGAGAAGGAAAAATCACGACATCGCGACGAGACAAAGGCGGCAAGGTTGCGCACCGTCTCGGCGCGTCTCCCGCGACGCACGTCGATTAAACGCGCCGATCGCCGTTCCCTTTTTTATCGCGGCGGCCAATCTGCGCGGCGGCACGCGCTCGCAGAGAGAAAGACGGAGAGGCGCACGCTAATATGAGGCGAGCGTATCAGCGCCGATCGTTTGTGCATTATGCATGCGATCCTGTCGCGTGTGCTTGAACTACTTGTCGCGCTGCCATCAAGCTCGAAATTTAGTTTTGACTTTTAATTTGCGGGGTCACGCCACGGGTATTAACGCCGCGATAGCTTAATCGTTCGACGTTTTAATTGCCGTCGTGATGTGCAAAGAGTTATTATTAATTTTTTTTTTAATTCATGCACCACCTTGTGTAATTTTCTAATGCATATTATTAAACCGTACTACAGTGATTACAAATGTTATTTACAAATCAGAGATTACTTTCCCTTAAATAAAATTTAGAATTCAGAGAAATATCAACGATAGCATATCCCTTTGCCTTCTTTTAATTGACCAAGTAATAACTAAAAAATATTTTTTAAAGGTACACCTTAAAAAGGTAGATCTTTAAGAAAATCTTTTAGTTGCATTAACAATAAATATTTAAAAATTTCTTTTGCTTAGTCATTTTGCACTATCTGTGGTGTTTTTAAAATAGCCGGTTCTAGTGCAAAACACAAGCTGCACGAAATAATTGCTAATGATATTAAGAAGGTGTGGCACAACAACTTTGCACAGGTTTGCTTGCTCAATCTCTTACTTGTTTTCCTTTAAATTATTGATGGCAATAGTTTGATTGCAAATTCGTCATCGATTAAAGTTTTTTGATAAACCTGAAATTGAATCATGTTTTGTACAAATAATAATTTTACAATTTTTTTTTCTCGCAGTACACTAGGGTAAATTTTCGTTTACGTAACGAAGCTTATATACTTCAATAATTAAATAGACTATCATTAAAAAACAATAAAATAATGTAATTTAAAAGGAGCGGAGTGAAACTATTGAAGCGTTAATTTCTCTCTCCATTTAAACACAAAGAAAAAATCCTATTTTACATAATTTCAGAGAATAAATTATCGTGCAATTATTTCATCATAATTAACAACCTGAAGTGTTTTCATCCGAACAAAACCTACGTAAAAATGTAAGCGTTAAAAGGCTTGCATAAGAAACTTGTGATTTTCGCGCTTCCTATAGCTTACTAAAAACAGCCTCGGGTAAGTTAAGTGGGCGCTGGTTCGATTCGACATAAATCACGCGCGACTAGTTCCAGACCCGAGACCGATTTTGCTCGGGACTTCATGTACTTGCACTGACGCTGGATGTAATTTTCCTATTTTCCCTATACGTGTTTATAACCAGTACACACTTTGTGTTTACATAACTTTACGCTTCGTAGGTACTGTGATGATACGTGGCAGTTTACTTAATGACAGCGTCGATACTTTGCACCTTGCAATCTTTTTGTTGCGCGTCGTGATTCATTAGTATCGATTTTACCGCTCATTGTAAGAAGGCAATTTTCAAGCAAGAAAGATAATACTCGGATTTATTTATTTCTATCGCGGTTAATATTGACTCCTGATATTGCCGATGAGGCGTTTATATCAGTTAGTCATTTGAAAGGCTTTTAAAAATGTTTTGAAAAACAAAACGAAGAAAATGATAATTTTAGAAGAATCAATAAATGAAGCGTCAGTCATTCCGGAGAGCAATGAGAGTAACGTAGCGACATCATTGACGTGTTTTGACATAACCATTACGGTGCAGTCACAGAAAAAAAATGTTAAATCCTCTTTCAATATTCCATTTTATATTTACGCGTCAGTTATCAAATTTAAAATATTACACCATCATTTAGTCAGTAATGCGCTATTTCAATTGTTTCCTATTCCTTGAATAATTTGCAATCAAAATTAGACTTAATTTAGTACGATGATTATCCTACGATTCAGTAGCTTCACAAAAATGATATTCATTCAAAACTGCAAGCATGCTTCAAGAGGATACCTTTCATACCAATGTAGGATTCTATTCAACAGTAAACCATATTAAGCGCCAATGGAACTGTTTGTTTGCCTCTTAGTATAAAGCAACAGGACTTTGTTCATTTTAAGCAAGCGGCCAAAGAATTTAATATTAATTTTTAGCACTTAATACTTACTTATAATATTTCATATTATGTAGTTTATAATACATTATCTTTTGTTGCGTTATGCGCAAAGTGTATTAAGGTAGATTAAACCGTAAAATAAATAAATAAATTTGCATCGTGTTTTCAACAATTAATTATTTTCCATAACAAAATATTTCAATGAACTGCAACTACAATAAATGAATGCATTGAAAACAAATAATGAAACTTTTTAGAGCAACAATTAAACAACTAAAAAAAATCGCCTGATTAAATGGAAATATATTTATATCTCACCAAGCAATCAAGATCAATCTCGGGATCTAATTGGTAGCCGTAAGCTAGGGCGCGTCAGAGTTCTCGAGTGTAAAGGAGGCGAAACGCATGCAAGCCGCATCGTGAAATTCGCTCAAAATGAAAAGGCGCCTTTATATTGCGCTCTCGTTAAACTTGTTTCTCTTGGCTCGCGTGTGTGCGCGCTCGGGCCCCCTAAACGCATCGCGCATTGCCGATTTTATCTGGACAAGCCCGCGTGTACGTATATATACGCGCGTAGCTCAAGGCCCGCGACTGCTTTGTCAGAGCCGCGAGGATAACTTCGAAGAAAATAAGAAGGCAGAGAGCTGGGGGGCGAGGGAGCGAGTGAGACGGAGCGGCGGGCAGTGCAATAAAAAATAAAAGGGAATAGAGCCGCCGACGCAGCCGCGAGGAGAAAGCGAAAAGAAGCGGCGAAGATGGCGGGAGCGATTGCGTGCGCACTTAAAAATTGCCCGGGCGAATCGATTCGAATGCGCTGTTGAATGGGCTTAGGACGAGTTCCTCGTAGCTCACTGTAGATAAGGCGAAATTGCGGGAAATTTAATGCAAAAAAAGTTATTTATATTCATATAGATTTTATTGAGAGATTATCTCGCGAATTTCTCTTTCGCAATCTTAATAGCACGCTATGCTTTCTGTGGAGATAAGTTGGAGGCAGTTTTTTTATTATTTTAAAAAGAATATTTGGGTAATCTCTCTGACGAAATCACCAATTTAAAAATTATTATTTTAGTCGACAGTTTTTTGCGCAAGATTACAATATTGTTTGTTGTTAAGGAATTTTTCGAAGGTAAAATTAATTTAATAATTACAAAAAATACATTTCAGTTTTAAATGCTAATCTAATTAAAATTTATTCGACGTGAATAGTTTCATATCATCGATATTCATTAAAATGGAGGTGGAGTTACCGCGGACTAATTATTGGACTGATAGAATGACAGGACAAACTTCGTCCGCTTAAATATTGTCCCATAAATATCGTAACATTTAGTAATTCCGTTAAAATATTTGCTCATTCACTAATGTGACAGATTAAATCCAAATAGCAAACTTGTACCTATGTTTGTCAACGGCATGGTTTTGAAAATTGAAAATTTTGAACCCTTATACTAAACTGTTACGTTCGAAAATACGTAATAATATTATGCGCAATTCTCAAAATCGCATTTTACGTAACACAGAAAAACATTTTTGAGAAACAAAAGAAATTCGATAAATACTACTTGGAGAACAAGAAAATTTATGAAAGTCGATCGTTATATTCCATTTTCCCTTGTTTCTTTAATACCCTACAAGGTTTCGCGAACTTTTCGCGAAACTTTTGAAGGAGCGTTTGATTATTAGAGGAAACTGTCGCGCTATACGCATATTCCTTCAGAAGCCGGAGTTTTACTAAAATTTTCTTGTTAAAATTTATTATAAGTTTTCGCAGTGTTATCGACCAGTTTCTCTTCGATGCTTTCTTTTAACGACTTAATTCTTTTTGGATGAGATTATGTAAAATATACTTTGAGCCGCTCCCGGGAACTTTACTTCCTAAAATTTATTACAAGTTTTTAAGCTTCTACACTTTTTTACGGACACCGGAAAAGTTTATAGTTTAAAAAAATATTCGTTTCAGGAAATAAAAAATATTGTTTCATTGATTTAGTTTAAAATTTAATAGTTTAGCTTAGGATGAGTATGTAGTAAAACTATCCATCTAAAGTTATGAAAAAGAAAATTCAATTAAGTCCTATGCAAAATTTTGGACGAAAGTTTGAGTCTTTGTAATTTTCCTTTAATCAATCAAGTTTCCTGACACGGCCTTTCGTAAGTAATTATAGCTGATATTGCACCTACGTTGCGAAATTTGAAGAATGCGTCCCTAGCGATGTCCCATACACGCTGCACCTAATTACGTATTTTCAAAGAAAAACTTAAACTGAGAACTGATCAAAGTTACCTTTGAAAGCAGTTGAAAAAATAAATTTCGTGGATTCTTGTAACTTTCACGCTAAAGTGTTCTAAATAAACATTTTTTCGTATTTTAAGAGTAAAAGTCATGATTAGAATTTCAAGAATTCAAAATTAAACAATTTTGATTTATATTCTACTATGTGCACAGTTGAACACACACAGTTGTCTTCTTTTTTTTAATAGAAAATCCACATTTTTCACAAACTTGTTGAAAAACAGAAATAGCCAATGTTGCATATTGTACTGAAAAACAGCAAAGAAGTTTAATTGGTGGAATGTAGCTGCAAAGCTATCCGAAAAAAAAGAACTAGCGAAAAACTTTTTAAGCGTTTCTGGTCGAGTTAGATGAAGCGCCGCTTCTACCTTGCCATATTTATACATTATATAGAGTACAAAGGTGGAAAGAGTATACTTGCAGTGCAAT
>JAXIUT010000009.1:7566211-7598308 GCA_035586675.1 Eurytoma californica | reverse complement strand
ATTGAATAGTTTATTTACTTTGTAGGAATATTTTTAGACAAGACTATAGAAAGACAAGTGAGTTGCATTAATTGAAAAAATAATTAATTAATTATTAATTATTAAAATAATTATTATTATTAATTATTAAAATAATTCAATAATGCCGGGATTATTTCAAAAAAATTAGGTATGAGATATAATTACTTCAATAAGTTTCTTGCTTTAAAAATTATTTAACTAACGTGAGATTGTGCTTATAATTATCAAAATTTTTACATCATTCGAAAATATGTATTAAATTTTTACGAAATTTTACGATATTTAATTTTTTTCCTTCCTATTACGAAATTGTACCTAACTAATATTTCAAATCTGACGAGATTTAGCAGATGCGATGCAATAAAAATGTTGACAGACACGTAATAAAATTAGAATATTACTTTTACAAATAAACTTCTTGCGTAGAGTAAATTTCTCTTGGGCGGAAGTGAATGGAAGTGAATCCTGCGTCAAAGTCTATGTTTAGTTCGTCAATAATAATCGCGGAATCACGCTAGCCGATCTCGTGTTCTCGTGTATATTTTCTTCGGGATTCCTTCCTATCTACCGTGAAATTCACGGAAACGCTCCTGTCCATTTCTTTTCGCGTTCGAGATTTAAAGGCAGTCTTAAAAGATGTAATGTAAACAGGTGATCAAACACCCGGGGAATATAATTTTCTACCTCAATTTTTCCTTTGAATTTCTTCAATTTTAAGCATTTTATTAAAGGAATTTTTTAATTCTACGGAATATTATGACAACATTTATTTACATGTTCAGAGATGTTCTGAGTAGTCGAGAAAAAATAAAATTGCAGTGACATTTAATTAGAATGTTCACAATTATTTAATTCATTGAAACACATTTAAAGTAATCAAAATGAAGTAATCTAAGGTATCATAGCATCATCAGATAAATATGTACAGCCTTCTATAAAATCCTAATCACCCAGATCTTTGTAGCTTATGTATAAAACTGAAATAGGCAGATCCACTGCCGGTGAGATGGCTAAGAGTCCACCTGGTGTAAATACCTAGTTCACGCATAGAGTTATTTATTAAATTACATAATGACTCGATCGTTCGGTGATTTGAAAATCACTCGAATGGCAGACTCGAACGGTTTGTCCAGATACTGTAAATAAAAAATTAATTTATTATCCCTTACTTGAAACCAATTGCACAGAACTGCAACTGCTCTTAAACTATTTAATAAACATCGCGATAACACTACGATTTGCCATCTTACAGATCTGCATGCCGTCGCAGTAGAGATAATAAAAGTAACCTTTTTAAAGCCCGCCTACTATTTTCGTCACAATGGACTTTTCAAAATCATTTATCGCCGCCGCTTGTTCCTCGTCGTCCCTCTTTTATCTCGACGTGTGCATCTGTCCCACTTAATTTTATAACGCGGCACTTACATTCATCAAAATCTAAAAAGGCTATTCTTCTCGTAATCTCGGGGTTACGCTGCGCGTGTAAACCGCCTCAATCGGTCATCTACACGCGCGGTCAAGATCCCCGCGCTGAAAATCAGAAGCGATTATCTTTCTCCCGTATACCTGTGACGCGTCGCCGGCGCTGACTATGTTAGGTAAACACGGAGACAACACCTACACCAGTCGCGGGCCACGCATACGAGCCCAGCTGCGGCACAAGGGAAAAGCCCCGAGCGCGCCTCCCTTCGGCTGCAGCCTACGGGTTCATCTGCTTGCTGCAGGCGGCAACGTCGCTGCAGTGCCGCGCGTCATCGTTTCTGTTCTCCTTCTGTCGATGGCTTTTCTTTTTTTTTCTTTTGTGCACGGGCTGGGACGAATTCCTCGAAATGGGCAGCCCGAAGCGAAAAATTTTACGTTCCTCTGAAAGAAAAAAATGTACCCTTAATTTTTTGCTTATTTTCCTGGACACTTTTACTTTGCAAATGTTTATATAGTTCTTGACTTTTTGTGCAGTGAGGAATTTCCTTCATCTATTGTATCGGCCGCAGGATATATGGAATTCTATTTAAATAGTAAATATTTTTTGTATTAATTTCTTTTACATATGTGAAAAATTAATGTATTTTTCGTTAATTCCAATAAAAATAAAACGAACTTTCTTTTTTTAAACTTGAATAAAGTGCAGATATTGAAAGCACAACACTGAAGTGAATATTGATTCCATTTATTTCAAGTGAAAGCATAAGATGTTTGAGAAGTTTCTCTTTACTTTTATAGAATTGCATTTTTATTTACTCTCGACATATATTTATTTGATCCGAATCAAACCCACATATATTTTACAAAGATTAGTTTAATCTTTATACAAAACTTTTTTAAATTTAATAAAAACTAAGTTAAAATAACCAAATGAACGTTTTTTATAAGCATTTTTCTGTTAAAGTACAAAATGCAGTAAATTCTATTTTTTAATCCGTACAATTTATTTTACAAAGCGTACATAGAAATCTCGTAGGTCCGTGGGCCGTATATGTGACAAAGAATTTTCAGTCGACCGTCAAAACACAGCACGAGGTTCGCAAAAGGGGTTTCCCGTTAAAAAAAAGTGCCGCGACAGAAGGAACTACGCTCGGTAGTTTTGCGACAAAAGCGGTGCACTTGGTGTACAGGCCAAAACGAAAACCTGCCCTCCTCCCCCTCGGAACTCGGCCGGAGCTAAACAGAAAAGGCCAAAGCGCGTCTTGTTCTCAAGACCCGAAAAAAAGGAGCTGGGGGAAAGCCGTCGGGACCATTTCAAGCGATACTCTCGAGTTTAATTTTTACGAGTTTGAGAGACAGTGTTTATTCGAAACGAAAGTAGGTTAACATTGTAAAAACGTGAATGCATTAGGGACGAATTTTATTCTGTTAATCGTTGGGTGTGCAGTAGTGTATAGTGTTTCAGAGTAACGGTATTTGCTGACTAGCAAATTAAGTAATAATTGAACGTTAAGGGTTTCTTTTTCATTAAAAAAAATGCCTTTAATTCAAACAAACTTTTACTTCAATCTCAGTGGTGCATTTGTTAGCGTAATAATTGCATTTTTTTTATTTTACGCGCCTGATACTTGAAAGGTCTCAGCATTTTATTACAGGAGTTTAAATGAAAATTGCATTGTTAATACTTTGCGCAATTTTTTTATTGCATTTGTTAACTTTCGACCTCGGAAAATTTTACTGCTCTAAAAGGGGACCGTAATAAAAAGGATTAGTCCGAACCCGAGAGGCGCAGGTAGTCGCAGGCGGACGAAGAACTGAAACCTACAGGGCGAAGGGAGGTATTATTTTTCGTGAAGTCTGTTGTTTCTCGCCGGGCTGTGGGCCACCTATAACGTACCTTTTGTAACTTTCCATGGCGCACTCGAAATCCGCTCGAGCTTCGTGGAAGATATTTTTTTTATTTACGATGTAAAAATCAGAGACAAATGTTATAATGAATTCGTTGGCAATTCTTCAAGCGATCTATTTAAGATCAGCCGTAAAATTCTTTATTTAATAGTAATTGATGAGTTGTCAAAATGAAAAATATTCGATCTCTAAGTTATTTATAAATTAAACATTTACATTATGAATCAAGTAGTTTTTTTTAATAGATCTCGCATAGTTTATATAAAAATAAATAAATAAATATGTCAACTATCAAAGCCTTGGGATAAAAATAGAAAGCCGTATATATGAAAATTTGTATAGTGCCAGGGACCAGCTGTAATGGACACCCTTTGCCCTTTGTACTCGGCAGGTACTCGAAGTATGCTAATCGTGTCCCGCAGCTTAATTACTTTATTGCTTTCACATTAATGAATACTGAGTTTCCTGAAAAGTGTTTTTCTGGAAAATTTCACCTAAAACCGTATTTCAATTAAACGTTATCTCACGTCACAAAATGTTCAGCGCTATCCGTACAACGATCAAGCCACTTGGAATCACGACAATCGCGACAGCATCTCTCGTAAAACAGAAAAATTGTAGCGACGACGAAAGCGCCAAAATTCGGCAGAAAAAGAAAAGAGAGGCGTTCGCGCGTGCCAAAAAATTTCAGGCCGTGTAAAACGCAGCAAACACACAGCTCGACCTAGGTCTACACGACTGTGCACCAGAGGTGTGCGTATATCCTTCGCCAGGAGTATATACGGAGCAGCGGGGAAAGGCATTCGGGTAGAGCGCATGGTGCGCGCGCAGCCTCGAGCCACGCTGCCGCTCTCCCGAGCCGGCGTGCATCCTATACCCGCCGGGGGGAGAGGCGAGGGCAGCAGAGCGCGTGCGAGGCGAAAGCGCGCCAGCCGGCCAGTAGCTCCGTGACTCTCGAGACGCGAGCTCCGTGTCTCCCGGCCGCTGCGCGCTCGCGCTCCTTTTCCTCTATTTATACTCGGCGCGCCACGGAAATAGCCCCGACGCCCCGGCGAAACCAGTTTTCCGAATAAAACGCTCGCCGTCGGCCCTCTCACCTGTTCGCCCCGACGCGAAAAAAATTTAGAGAAAAAGAAAAAAAAAACGATGCGCCGTACCTAAGGTTCGCGCTTAGGTGTCGTCCGAGTGCAGTGCCCCGCGAGTGCATGCAGTGACTGTCCTCTCTCTCTCTGTATCCGTTTGTCTCCGCGACCCTCCCGCGCTTGCGAGACAATGGCCCGGTCGTGGCGCCTGGCGGTGGCGATCGTCGCCCAGCTGACGCTGCTGGTCGCGGCGATCGAGGTGAGCGAGTCGACCGGCCCCGAGGCCGTGACGATGCTGCGCTGCTGCCCCGCCGGCCAGGACCTGGACAAGCCCCGCAGGCCCGGCGAGCTGCCCGCCTGCCTGGCCAGCGACGAGAAGTTCGCGCCGGAGATCTACTCGCCGGACAACGGCGGCTTCCTGGACGGCGTGCCCCCCTCGTGGACGATTCGCGAGGGCAAGCGACCCACGTGCGCGGAGTCGCGCGAGCTCCAGTACGTGCCGTACGTCAAGTTCAACCCCTTCACGCTGTTCGAGGCCGGCCTGGTCATCCTCGCGGCCGGTACGGGCTTCGAAATCGTGCCCGGCGAGTTCTGCCTGGGACACAAGTCCCTGCTGGCCTGCCTGCCCAAAAAGAACGAGAGCCAGCAGGCCGCCGCCACTATGAGACCGAAACTGTGGAAGTGCTGCGGTAATAACGCCGCTTACGAAAAGTGAGTATATACTCTCGGCGTTTCTTGAGTTCCGAGGGCTTTTGTTTTCGAAGCGAATGTGAGCCCGGCGACCTTCGGGCAGATGTTGTGGAAACGCTTTTTCGAATAAACTTATGTAGCTTTCAATTTCCGTACAGTGTCTTCGAAATTTATCGTTCGTTTCGTTCAATTAGGGGGAATTTATAGGGCACGGCCTTTCTGTACTGACGCACGGATGGGAATGTGAAATTAGAGAGTTCGAATGCACCGGCGGTGCAGCGTGTTTGTATATGAGCTCCAGAGCGATCAGCTGATCCGCGCCAGCTGACTTGACTAACAGTGTTCTGGTATTCCGGTAAACGCGCGAGTAGTGTCGGTGCACCCTGCGTGCTTTAAATAATTATCTCTGCGCGCGCCCACTTATTTTTCTGATAGTCTAATTTATTTACAACGTGTTGAATATTCATTATTTTTCATTTAACTTTAGTTGGTTAATCTACATTTCAAAATAAACAATGTAAAGTTTCGCAGGTATAACTTTTTAACTAAATATCTTTATAATAATTTATTATTAAGAATGTTGTAATAAATAAAAAAAGTTGTAATAATAAAAGTAACGAAAGCTGATTAGTATAGGCAAAATCTTTGTCAGAAAAAGTTACATTATTTTGAAAAGTAACTAGTACGAAATCAGTAAACCAGTTAGGGTATATATTGACATAGTGATAAATCGATATCTTTATAGATATACATTGTAAAGTTGTAAAGTGAGCGATCGACAGTAAAGAAAATGCAGCCTAATGCAGTTGCACCATGTTTTTTTTTTCTGTGGTACATTTTCAAAGTCAAGTTAAAAAAAGAGCGAAAAAAATTATCTATAACTTTTTAAAAAACAATGAACCTTGATAAAATCAGAATTCGTGACTGAAGTTGTACACTTCCGCATGTTAAGAATAAGCCGGCAGAAATTGCGCGGGAAGAAGCAAGAACATTAGAAACAGTGTAGCCAGATGAAAATAGTCTTATAGTTTGAGTGCTATTCAAAACTGCGATCTCGACTTTAATAGTCGCTCTTTATAATTTACGCTTCTGTAAAAGTCAGTCCATTCAGATTTCAGACGACTGGCAGCCCGAAATATCGCAATAATCCTCCGTAAATGCCGCGTCAAGACTTATCAAATACTTAGAAGTGCACAGAAAATATTTTTAGGCACCGAATCTACGCTTTACGTCAGTGAAAGGACACACCCGGTGAATAGCAAGATTCGAAGTCCCTCTGAATTAAAAGTCGAATCACTTTCGTTTGCTCGATATTCCAAATAGTTTCTTTTTAACAAATGAGATATTTTGTTTAGAAAAATTACAAAATAATAAATTTTGTAGGTAACCTTTCAGTTTCAATAATGCGCAGTAGAAAATTAAATTAGTATTTTGGAATGATACTAACAATAGCATCATTTAAACTGTACTTTAATTATATTATGAACACTTGCCGCCAGCCATGTGGCTAATGACTCAACAGTACATAATGCTGAAGATAGCATGTACAAGCAAGTGAAAGTACTTTAGAGTTACGTAGAGACCCATAAATATACATATAATTAATATTACATGCGACAGATTATATAATATAAACAAAGAAGTGATTAAGAAGCCATTCACAAGCTTCCTTTAAAATCGCTATTATTAATTCTTAAATCTTATTGAATTATTAATACGCATTACGGTGCATCTATCGCCACAAAGATACGTAAAACACATGGATTTACGTGGAGATAAGCAAGAATTGAGGAATGAAAGTCTGATAATCGTGTATTTCTAATCTCTGATAAATCCATTTATTTAGGTGAATATAAAGAAAATCCACATACTACCACGTATTTCCATGATTTTACACGAATATCAGGATCATTTCCACGCAAATACACGTAGTACCACGTATTTCCCCGATTTTACGCCATATCAGGAGCATTTCTACTTTCTAAATATAAACGAGTGAAATTCACGTCAAAATAGTGAAAATTCACTCTTTTACATTTAGACGGTACGGACATCCTGCGTGTATTTCCGTGAATGAACATTACACATTAGTGCGCATTTAAATGACAAATCATAAGCTACGTAATACATGCGTTCATTTAAAAAAAAATCCTTCACCTTCGTGTGTTCCAGAAATTCGTGTGTGGAGATCGAGAGCAAGTCGGCCAGCTCGCTGGAGGAAGATCAGACGTCGCTGCTGGGCAGCAGGAACAGCAACATGAGCATGAGCATAGAGATCGCGGGTGGCTTCCCGCCCTGCCCCAAGCACGACAACTTCACGATCATCGGCGACATGGGCGACGCGACGCTCCAGCCCGACGCCAGCCTCCTCGTGAACGGGGTGCACATACCCATCGAGGAGTTCTGCGTGGAGCGCGTGCGAGTCCCCAACCAGCAGCTGCTGCCCGTCCGAGTCTTCGCCTGCTCCGAGCACGCCGCCAAAGGGTAAGGATTACACCGTCCTAGCACCGACGGGGGAGGGAGAGGGGGAGCACGGAACACATTCAATCTGCGCGTGTAGCTGAATTTCACGAGCGGTTTACCAGTGCCGATGTAACCTGGCGATTAGAGGTTTCAGCGATGGGGCCGCCGTGTAAATAGCGTTGCGCATAATTTCCGTTTTTTCATTTTTGACCTGGAACATTTTTCAAAACCTGTTTGATTATTTAAAAAGACACGGTATCTGTGTTAAATCTTGTCGAAGCGTGTAGGGTGTTTATATTTAAATAAACTACACACATTTCGTGTAAAGATAATTATGAGTTTACGTGTGTTTTCGAGAGTGTACGCGACTTACACAAAAACGTGTGTTTTTCGCTTTCAAACAAGTGATTAGTACAGAGCTCGTATAAAATTTTACGCACGACTTTACACGAAAAAATTGTTTTGAACCGTCCAATGCTCAACATCGAAATAAATAATTCATTAAGATATTTTATGAAACATTAAAAGACTGGAACTAGTCTATTTTAGTAATTTTCCTTATTGAAAACAAGATGAATATAACGTAAAATTTAGTCGAGTTAATTTACTTCGCAAGAGTGCGTAAATGTATTCATAATTGGCTACTTACCCATTATAGCAATTGTATCAATTGGAAATCCGCGACTTAGCGCAACTTCGGAATATTCATTAATAAGGGGGGAAATCTCCCACTGCGCTAGGGAACTTTTCGACGGTTAGCTGTATGAATCTTGAATGCCAGCCGCAGACGATGTCGGAGATCTTCTTTTCAGATTTACCGCGATGGGATTTTCATTGGGAGTGCTCATTACCCAGGCTAACGCTAAATATTGATGAACGAACGGCTTTCAACGGGCGTGAAAACTTTCCTCTCCTAAAACTTTTCGTGTTTTCTTCTATCTAAAACTCGTGTTAATCCTTAACTTATAAAACTTGTCTTGAAAAATAACGCGGATTTAAGCATTTTTATGAGTGAAATTGTAGTATTTAATATTCCGTACAAAGCGCACATAAAACCAGTATTTTTATCAAAAATTAAAATGCAAAAGGAAGATCCGAGTGGGCGCAACAAAATAATTTAAGCACTTAAAATGCATGCGTTCCGTGAATGAATTTCTGCAGAATTCTTTATGTCCTTTGCGCGGGGAGCTCGAGACCTTGGCGCGGCTTCTTATTTTGCCGGGACCATTCTTAAAATTATCTTCTTAATACACAAAAGTATCCCCCCGCAATTCGCGCGCGCACGCGAAGCGCAGCCTCTTCCCGGGCAATTTCACCTCGCGATTTTTTCGCATCCCATCCGCAGAAGCCGGGCGCTGGTAATAATCCGAACCGCGCGGCAAGTGCCTCGCCTCGGAATTGCACTCGCGCCGGCAAACTTTAACGCCTCGCGCGCGACTCGACAAAAGGCACATCCCCGCGCGTAGGCGGAAAAGGATTCCGGGGCTCGTTTGCGCGGGTGACGCCGACGGCGATGAGTCACGCGTCAGCCTCCGGGCTCCTTTTCCTCTAGGCCCGATCGCGGCGATTATTGCGTTCCGTTTTTACGAGGTCCCGTTTCGCGCGGCAACGATCCCTTCGCGGCATAAATTTCCCATTGCCGCGCTCTCCTCGCCCTTGGAGCGAACGCTCCGATCTCTTTTCCCTTTCGGTCGGGGCTCTCTCGCTCCTTCTTTCGCCGGGCTTTGTTGCTGCTCCGAAGAGCGAGCGGCCGAATAAAATTATATGCCGCAACCTGTTTTTCGCCTTTTCATGCTCCCGCGCGCCCCGTATCTGCGCTGGAGGAGTGCACAATGGGAGCCGCGAGCCGCTCGGCCGAGGATATTGAAACTGGGCTGCCGCGAGTGTGCAGCCTCCGTACTTTTACTTTTTCCTACGGCTTTTAATGGAGAGTTGGATGTTGCGCTCTCTGTATGTTTGTCGAGCTTTTTAAGCGCGCCAGTTGGCCAACTTTTTCAATGAAATTTCAATTTCGGAATAAAAAAAAGGCAGCTTTTCGACGTGGTTTTTAGTGTATTAACGTCCTACAGTTCCTTTTGGATTTCTTTTTGAATTTCAGTCGAAAGTTAATTTATCAGCGCAGTTTTTTTATTTAACTTGGCAGCCTTTAAATAAATCTTAAATAAATTCATTAAAACGTGTATAATTTTGCTTTACAATGCATGTAGACAAGACTTGATTTTATTTTTGTATACGAAGGAGTAATAAAAGAAATCTGATTATAAAAATAAGCACTTAAACTTTGTACCGCTTAAATGTATAAAAGAACGAAGTAAAATAAAATTGATGAATTTTCTATCAAAATTAAGTCTTTCGATTTTTTAAGAATACATTTTCAATGACGAAGCAAAATTCAATTAAATCAATGTGCATACATCCCAACCCAAATGTAAAATGAACAACTAAAATTATAGCCCCGTTGAATCGAATACTATAAACCATTCTTGAACTCCAATAACTCATCTCCATTCCCGACGAGGCTTTGTGATGATGCACGCGCGAGGCGGCGACCTTGCCGCTCGCAGGTAAAACGCGTCGCGCGCTAAGCGACGTAAAAGCGCGCCTCGAAAGTCCGCTTTCTCCGGGCCATTTTTCCTCGGCGCGTCATAAATCGATCGGCGCACCGCAAGCGGCTCTTATAATCCCGCCGGCGATTTGTAATTCGCCGGGCCGTCGACTTCGCGCGAAGGCGCGAACGAGCCGGCGATGCGCAAGGACGCGGCAACGGAGAAGTTCACTGGCTCTCGGCCCGCCGCCCGACCGATGCCCCGCCGATTCTCTCCTTATCTCGTTCGCCTCCTCGCTCCTGCGATTTATCTGTCGGATTAGACAGCGTGTAAATATTTTCCCCTGTTTCGAGCTATTATTGCGATTGAATTCTTCACATTTATCCTCGGCTTCTTGCTAGTATTTTTTCGTTAAAATTTCTCTTGCTTTTTTGCAAATATTAATATTTATTAAAACTAAAGGCGACAGGTCTGCAGTAGTACTTACTATAGTAGGAGATAAAACAAAATAAAAAGAAAAATACAATAAATAATTTAAAAGAAAAAGAAATATCAATAATTACTGAAGGCGCATTACCTTCTAGAATGAAATAACGATAAAAATTGTAAATATTACGACTTTTCCGAATAATTCTCAGTATGACGCTATAAAAAAACGTGCAATTCAAGTAAAAGATCGTTCAGAAAAACTGATCCGCTTTAAATCGATTAGGTACATCATGATATCGTGTGGTAGCAAACGCAGATCACTTGTTCTCAAAATTTTTAACTACACTGTAGGTTCAACAGAAAATTCTCTTTGAGTGCGTGAGCTCTCCATGAAAGGACCACCTCGATAATTCGACAAGTATAATATTCATGTTCGTTGCGCCATTCTGAATAATGCTGTTTCATACATTATATATTAGGCAACAGTAGTTATATTGAACGCTTTACTCTTTGATAGTTCAATTTAATTGATCAACGATTACAGTCATTATTCAAAACGTTAAATTGAACGCTTCAAGGTTTTAATGGATTATCGTTAGTTTCATTAACCTCACTCGATTCATTGTTTCGAAAAAAATGCAATTATTATTCGATTGCATATATAAAGAATTTTAAAAAGTTATTATTTATTGCTCGCCGCGCATCCGCGTCGTCGAACAGATTTATCTTTCCTCGGCGAAGTCGCAAAGGCAGCCCCCGAGGAAACAGTCGTCTTCGCCGTAATCCCGCACCGACACTGTGTATCAGTGAATGAAACGCAAAGTATGCGGGGTGCGCGGCGCGCGAATCCATAAATACGCGCGCGTTAATGTATTTACGGAGCGGGTCGAGTCCTAAAACCGCCGGAACAAAAAGCCATCAATCCTTTTTTCACCGCTATTCCGCCGGCGATAATAATAATGCCGAGTTTAGTCTTCCCGGCCGCTCGCGGCAATTAAACTGCAAAAGGGAAGTGTCTGTCGAGGCGCGGCGGCCTACTCCTAAGAATTATTCGACGAAAAGGAATTCCCCGCTCTCCGCGAGCGGAGAAAGGCGCGTGTGGTGTTTCGTCGAAATGAAAGAAACGCACGGTCCATTCACGGCCGGTGAAAAGTCCTCCTCCTTGTTTGTCTTTTTAGCCGCTTCGCTCGTTGAAGTGCGAATTATTCACGTCGCTCGTTTCTTCTTTTCTTGGCATCTTTCAAAAAATTGCGTACTCGCTGAATAAATTACGTGTGCTTTTATATTTTTTATTTAAAATCGACGCAAAAAAGAATTGTACCAACGCGCTAGACGTGGTATTTAATCAAAGGAGCACTTTATCGCGTGCGCGAGGCTTTAATGAGAAGATCCGAATCTTGAAGAAACGTTTTTCTGAAAAATAATTACAAGAAAAAGATGTCGTCTTAACAAGTGCGCATCTCAAGGTGAACCTCGTCGGGTATGCAAAAAAAAGCAACGAAAAAAAAAAAAAGAAATCATCTCGTCCAAGGTTTCCAGCAAAGTGGAGTCATTCGTCTCTCCTCGTTGAAAAACAAGTCGAAGGGAGGCCTGTCAGTAGCCGAAATCTCGGCCGCGCGATCTCGGCGCATCAATAACGCGCTGCGCGCGGTTATCACCCGGTGGGCGGCCGATAACGCGCCTCGATGACAAATGCGGCCGCGAAATGAAAAGTAAGCCCCGCCGTCCGGCGACCGGTCCCCGCGGGCGAATCGAAACGGAAAGCCGATATTTCGTGCGGACGCGCCGCCGCGACCTTGCGCACGTAAATTCCATAAAACGCGCTCGCCCGTGGAGGAAAGGAGCCGGGGGAGAGAGTAGGAGGTGGAACCGGTGCGGCTCGACCTACTTGAGCGCCGGACCCAGCCGAGTTTCGTCTCTCTCTCTCCCTTACTTTTCTCCCCGCGCCGGCCTTTGAAATATCGGCCGCGCCGATCTTCGGCAAACTTATCGGATGGCTTTATACCTGGCTACCTGCGTTGTTCGCCGAAAAAAATTAAGGCGGGGGGAGATTTGGAAAATGCGAGAGGCGCGGGATTAACAGTATGCTAAATTACTTTGAGGAATTGCCCATTTATCGTGTTTCGCTCATAATTTTTTTTAAAGCGCCTTTTCCGTGCGAAATGGGTGGAGCGTTTTACGATGGACTACGGCAAGATAAGGTAAATCAAGGTGAAATTTATACCTTCTGACCGTGGTTCTTGAAAAATGAACCAGATAATTTTGTAACGGTCTTGGGGATTACACTTCGCGCGAAATATACCGTACGGTATTGCTTTTTTGCAACTGAACAAAGATTCCCATTAAGGCAATCATTTTGGATGAACTAATTAATTGCTTAAGATAACAAGCGAATTTTGCAATTAATTAAAAGTTTACCGAAACGTAAAAAATAAACATAAAGGAAAATTAAGAAATGAGAGTATCCGTATAATTACGTACGAATACGAAGTTTGCTGGCAAGAGCTAATCGATGCTACCGTCGCGACGAAGCGTGAATTTCCTTCTAACTTTACGCGGAATTCGTGGCATTTCGATCGTTTCGGCTCTTACGACACTTGAGCAAGTGTTATTATGGAGCTAAAGTAACCGCGGCGCTGTCAAATGGTTGCCCCTCCGCCCCCGCGGCTGCCGCTCCGCTTTTACACCGGGACTGAAATTACTACGAAGAAGTATCTATTGCGCCCGCCCCGTAGACTTTGTCTATTAAACTTTGCCATTTCCCCCGCGGTTATTTGGAACTCTGCGGATTCGACAAAGCCCCTTTTTGCCCTATTGCGCGTGATGATGACACAATCGGGGGCACAATACAATTTGCGGTTTTCGTGGCATTTTCGCAGGATAATATTCGGCCCGCAATGCCTCCGCTGATCTAATTTCTAATGCCATGCTACAACATGTTTTCCATTATTAAATAATCCTTCATTAGCCTTTACTCACAGAATTACTAGTTTGCGTCAAAAAATACCTCGATCTCCGAGGAATTTTATACCGGTTTTTTGGTGTTTAGTCGTATGAGTCACAATGTTTTATGTTCTATAACTTAACGGAGTGCAGTGAACTTCTCGAAAAAAAAACACAAGTGTGTACATATTTAAAAAAAACTGGAATCAGGAATTCAAACCGATCACCGTCGATATATTATAATAGATGTAAAAGAAAAGTGTCGAATTTCACGGGCAACACTTTCGATGAACCGCGGCCCGAAAGAATCCGTCCCGGATGCAAGGAACAAAACCAGTCGCTCGCGAAAGTCGCTCGATGCGCTTTCAAAATATCGACGGGACCGCGTGAAAAGCCGCGGAGGCGGTGCGTTCCGCTGACGTCACCGGGGGACTCGCCCGCGGTTTAATTCGCCCGAGGACGCGCGTCGCGCCGGCTGAATATCGCTTTCACCTCGCGCGCGGTGCTTTCACCTGCGGCCCGGATTCCGCGCGCCGCTCCGATTTCCCCGGTTCCTCCTGCGGAACGCGATTTTTTACCCCGAGCCCCAACTCGATTATATTCCCGCGGATCGCGCGCCGCTCGAGCGAGCCCCGGCCTGCTACTATACGGCTCTATCCTATTACCCCGCGCGCGCTTCCCCCTTTTTTTTCTCCTCGGATTTTTGTCCGACTCGAACGAGTTTGTACCGTTAGGCGGTTACGGGCGAGACTATTAATTGCGCGTTACACGCCCGCGGAATGCGGATTATTCCAGTCTTACGAAATGTTCTGCAAGCGCTGCGCGATATTACGAGTATGCGCGTGCAATTTGTATTCGCTTATGTTGGCTAGCGTGCGATTGTTGCATAAAATTTGAATAGTAATTAAAATTAAACCTGTTTTGATTTTGTTTCGAAGAAACGCCGTAATTACCGCGATAATGCGTTTACGAGACGCTTGTCATTGTTGTTGAAATTTACAGAAGAGTTCGCACGGGATGTTTGTAATTTAACGCGAATTAAACGCGTATGAATTTGGTAAACGAGATTAATCTTCATTATAGATACATGCGAAGCCTTTAATAATTTTCTGCAATACCGAATACACATTTAAATTATAAGTAACTGTTCATTCACTCGATTGCAGCATCTCTAGAGCATCAATAAACAATCCAAACAAGATAACAAATCCGCAAACTTACAATTCGTTATCTCGTAATCAAGTAATGAGCAAAGTAACTTTCGTTACATTACGTGAAACGAAGTTGCGGTATGAAAACAAGACGCGCGCGGACCTCCGCGAAATTTGCGCAATCACCGAGGCATAATTTTCAAAATAAAAATAGAAATTATTAAAATTACAAGCTGGTAGCTAATGAATTCCCGTGGCTCGATTTGCATTCGCGACCTTAGCCTCGGTTTCCCCCCATTAAAACCGCAATCTCGTAATGGAGAAGCCGAGTCGAGTCCCGGCTCGTTAGCGAACGTGAATGAAGCCCGCGCGCGCGCGAGCCCAGGCTCCCAAAGTAAGCGAGCGGAGCTCCAAAAATCAACTGATCTCTCCCGCCTCTCCTCGAGGAAGATTCATAGAGGCGGTAAACTTGTACTTCCCGACTGAGCTCCCAAATCCTGTTTTAACGAATACTCATGTTAAATTTGTAGTTACTATCGGCACTGGATTAAAATTAATTTTAGATGTGGCCGATTATTGAATGCGAGGAGTTATTCCTTCTTTGCAATTACAATCTATTTTAAATGAGTGACCTTGCCATCTTTTTAAAACAAAACTGTGTTTCTTAAAACAAAAAGTAATTCTGAATTGTTTAACAATAAATTATGATGAATTAGGCAGAGCCCGTAGTAATCAAATATAAGCATCTTTTTTAATATTAGTGTTTCAAAGTCTTCGAGTATTATTTTTCTCGGAATAACTCGAAGACTTTATTTCGACATTTTGTAAATCTAAATATTACCATGAGTCACTAAAATGAAAATAATTTAAGAGCACTTGGAATCGTATGCAATTGGTTTGAATGAAATAATGATACGTTAATTTGGATCGTGAATATTGAAAATTCACTGTTTGCGTATAGGCTTCGTACAATGTATCTAGTATATAAATTTGCCGCTAGTTGGACTCGAGGAAACTTCTCGTGTTAAAGAGTTTGATACTTCAGTTTTATATATACAAGTCACATTTACAACTGGGTATTTAGATGTCTATAGGGAAGGATGTTCTACCATTTGTCTGATTGTGGCTGATAATAAATTCAGTCAATTTTTGTAACCATTGTAATCAAATGTCACTATGATTAGTTTTTACAATGTTACCTTATTATTTATTGCATCTTATTTGTTGCAGTCTTAATCCTTCTTTTATATTAAAAAAAAATGCGTTTATATTAAAGAGAAAGTATTTTTATTCAACTGCTTCGTTGAATATAAAATTTATCGTTTAAAGTGTAGAAACAATTTAGCATAAAAATGTGTTAGGAGTAAAATATTTTATTCTAACACGAGACGCGCCTAACGAAAGATACCTCGAGCAAAAAAAAAGGCGATACAAAAGTGTACATCGGCTAGGCGCACCGCAGAAAGAGAGAGGGCAGGGGGAAATGTATGCCCGCGCGGCGCTGCGATGGGCCCTCAATTAGACGTCGTATATTTAACGCTCATGCCTTCTTTGCAGGTCCGAAGTGCCGGCCGGCCCTCGGCGAGACATCCGATTCACCCTGTACCCGGTCGGCTTCATAATCAGCGCCATCTTCCTCGCCGCTACGCTGGCGGCCGGCTGGCTGCTCCCGGCCTCTCATCACGTTCTTCACTGGCGCTGCCAGACCCATCACGTCGCCTGCCTCATGCTCGGCGATATCTCCATGGCCGTGATACAGCTCGCCGGGAATTCGCTGCAGGGCGAGTTCTGCCGTGCCCTCGGTGAGTACCCCTACACATCTGCGCTCGATGCCCGCGCATATATATGTATACACGCGGGTCTCCCTATCTCAGACGCGGTGGGATTCTCTTGCCAGAAACGCGTTTCCGTTTCTGCCTTTGGCTTTTGTTGGCCTGTTTGACTTCGCGGATTTGACTGTTGCGCACGCGTCGCTGATTAAATATGACACGTGCAATTAGCGCGGCGCGCACGGGATGAACATTCCACGCGCGCGTGGTTCGCCTGCGTTGCTGCCTCGGCCGTTCCTTGGCTCTCCGCGCGCCAGAGCTGCGGAAAGTGAAATTGGCTCGGGAACGATTGATCGCGCGCGATTCTAATGAAAAAAGCCGGTGGCATCGCGGGATCGATTGGGCGAGACGTTGCAGGTTCCGCCGGAATATAATGTTTGGCACGGGTCGCAACTTTTCTCCGGGGGCGCGGCCGAATAATCGAAGCGCCAAAGCCTACGCGAAAAACTTTCCCAGACGTATATGTACGGGGAAATCGTAAAAACGGCAAAGCGAAGAATGCGCTCCCGGGGGTTCGGGACGAGCGCATGTGTGCACAGTACGCGACGGGCGAGGAGGGCGAACTATGCGTAGGGAGAGGCCCTTTGCGCTTCTGCCAAGTCCATTACGAGCTGCGCGTTTATTGCGCGGCCTTTTTTTTCTCTTTCTCTTTGGTGTACACGCGTGCGAGCGCAATATAATGCCGCTCTATCTAATATGCGCGCGGCTCGTTAAACGAACTTCGGCGTTATTTATGGCGCGCGGGATTAAACTCGAGATGTATATTTCACCTCGAGCGGATGCGCGGCTAGTTTGTGATTTCAGTCGACCTTTGTGCCGGGGTGAATTTAATTTCGGGGAGGGGAATGAATATTTTTACCACTCCAGTCATTGCTAAGATTTTTCTATCCAGTACACCATTTTTTATTGCACGAGGATAACAGGATGGTTAACGCGATGACGCATCAGCGATATATTTCGTAATGAAAAGAATATTGTCGAGCATTAGGAAATACGAAAGAGAAAAAAGTTTTTAATTAGCGGCGATAAGTCACAATAAGCCTCCGACAATGAAACTCCCCCGCTGAGACGCCTCGATTCTTCATTGATCTCCGACCCGCGCGCAAGTGTGCCGCGGTAAAAGAAGAATGGAGAAGCGAAAAAGTAAGCAGCCGAATTAATAATCGGCTCGGAGAGCCCGACTGACTCCGAAGCGACGGATCGAGAGACGCGCGAAGCTCTCGATGACAAAAAAAGCGAGGCGGCGCACTCGAGCGAAAAGAAACTCGAAAGAACTGGTAGATAGGTAGAGGAAGGAGCGCGACGAAGAAACAATGGCGATGGGGACGGGACGAAAAAAGGAAGTGGAGCGCGCGGGTATCCGTAGGAAAATACGCGGGGCGATAAATCAGGCGATCGCCGAGCTTGCGAGAGTAACGAGTGAAGCCGTCGCTCCTCGGCAAAACGAGCCCCGAAGAGCCTTCATAAATCTCCCGAGATTGTTTCTTTCCTCCTTCCCGCCCCCCTCTCGCAGCGGCCTTTTCATCCGCGCGCCCCGCTTTTGTATCCGAAATCGCGAGGTCGAAGCTCGCGCCTCGCGCCGTAATTAGTTCGCTTAGCGGATGCGTGATCGATGGAAGATTTAAGATTTACGAGGCCCCCGAGGGGGTGGGGGGCGCGACGAGGCGAGGCCGAGACGGTCGCGCTTGAAAGGACGCGGACGACGGACACTTTATCGCGAACTAAGAACTTTCCGACGGTGCGCGCGCGGGGGCTGAGGATGCGAAACTTACGACGAGGCCGGAGATAAATTCGAGCGCGCGCTGCTGCGTCAAAACGGACGAGCCATTGATGGACGATCCTTTACCCCGGGCTTGTATATACGCCCTGACTCCGTGTTCTATGGTGCGAAGTATAGTGCTTTTTGACGTTAAGGCGATTTTTTGCTCCTCTAAAGGAAACGCGGCTTTTTACCTGCGAGCTGCGTCGTATATATAAGTGATTTTGCGGATCTTCATGGTTCAGTAATTTTATTTTAGTTTTGCTGAGAATTTTAAATTTGTACAAGTAATTTTATTCATTATTTTATGTAATAAATGCTTTTATTTAAATGAGATTATTCAGATTTTAACGCAGAATTAAATTAAATGAAGTATTTTTAAGGTAGATCTTTGCCGACTATGTAAGTCAAGTAGACGTTTACTTATAAAAAATGATTATAAATAAATTTAAATAGAATTTAAATTATTGTAATGAATACTAAGATCGATTAATGTAAAAAGTCATATTTCAAAAACTAGTAGGTCAATCAAGTTCATCTTACACAAATATTTATTATTCAATAATAATCCAATTTTGCTAAAAGTTTCATTCAAGTCTTAAATAAATTAATTTACTTAAGAACTAAAATCAGATTTTGAAAATTACTATAATTACAAAAAACATTAGTCAATTGAAAATTAAGCAGTGTAATGTAAAATAAATACACGAGCATAGATTTGAAACTTGGAGTTTTCGAAGTAGGGCAGCTCTATCTCTCGATTTTGAGGGAAAACGAGGGCGCGTTGAAAGCCGGCAACTATCGGCCGAACTTCCTAACGATCTGCTCGGGCGCGTAAGGGAAGGGAGAAAATTTTAATATCAAACGCACCGTGCACGCGCGCCCGGTCTCCAATCCAATACCTTAGTCAATATTTAATAACCCATCGCCGCAATTTTTCAATATCCGCGCCGAGAGCGTAGGCGGCTCTCAATTATACAAATATAACGGGTCGAACGGTCCAATTCCGTAGATCGAAGATTGGATGAGCCCCCTACTGGGCAAATCTCTGAATTTTCCATCGTCATCATCATCGCTCCAACGTGTGTCTATTTCACGCTGTTGATTTTCACTGAAATAGACGAGGACTCCGAGTACAGTACTTCCAATCACATTGTTAATTCTAAAATACAAAAGTCTTTTGTAGTATTAATGACTTGTATCTTGTACATTCTTTTACAAAATTGAGCAATATGTATAGTTTTTTAAATTTTGCGGTCTATTAATATACGAATGTGAGCAATTGGATTTTGGATTTAATAGAACTGAGCAGTGAACAGTTTTTACTATTATATTATTTTTTAACTGAGAGATGCTTTATAATACTGCATTTACAAATATTATTATTTAATATTCGTATACATTTTTCTGCGAAACTCACAGAGACTGATTGTATAAGGCAAAATGATCATTTCCATTCCCTCCACATTCCCCAAATAAAGTACCGTAAAAAAAGAAATCATAAAAGTCACGATCAGAAACACGTGTTGAAAACCATTAGAAAGCTTCTATAATACCGATCGGACTAATAACCTCAATTCAAATTTTCCGTCGAAGCTCGGGCAACCGCGAGCCGCGGGCGAAGCGGCGGCCTGCTAATGCAGCGCGAGCGCGGGCTGCAGTCGCCGCGGCGCGACCGTCGAATTTTCCGGCTCTATTTGTCGGATTTTGCGAGGGGCGCGATGCCCGGCTCGCTTCCTGAGGCTAATTATTCGGATAATCGCGCGCTAATCCCGCGCGATCGGCAAGATCGATACTGCGCTCTGGCCGAGCGGAAGAGAGCGCGCGCGCCGGACCCTCGTCGCGGAATTCAATTAGCTCCGGCGATTAAGCGCCGCTCGGCCCGGCGGATTTTAAGCTCCGCGCGCGTTTGCCAAATTCTCCGAGAGCCTCTTGCGAGTTATACGCCCGCGCTTCCGCTTCATTGTCCGCGGGGGGGCTGCGCCCGCGGGCATCGTGTGCGCGCGGTTCTCGAATGACGTATTCGGATGCGTGCGGCGAAAGAGTCGTGCGGTAGCCGCTCGATACCGTTGCAGTGGTTTCGTTATCGATTGGCGGGGCCGTTTTGTGTTTGAAGTAGATACCGAAAAGCCGGCCGGCGGCTGCGCCGGTCAAGATTATTCCGAGGGGATAACGGCCGCGATACACGTTCTCTTCTTTTTTTTTCTTTTTTTAAATAGAACCTATAAGGAATTTAATTACGTAACAATGAGGTTAAATTTGGAACGTAATTAATTACACGGAAACTGTGGAAATGTTTCGTCGGGATCAGTCGCTTACTTATGGGTGCTAAAAGGTACTCATCAATCAAGCCTGCCGTTGCGTAAGACGCGGCAGTGCTTCTTACGCGCACTGAATCAAATTTCATTCCGCGCTGTGGGTTCGAAAACAACAAACAATTATAACTCTATCGAAAATCTAAACTCATCGTTGGATTTTGCGAGCGACTCCGTAACCTACCTGTATAGTAGCGAGCGCGCGAAAGGATGACTGGCCGGTTACGGCCTTGGCGGTCATCGCGCCCACGGATGATATCAGCGGGCTCGTCACCTCGGGGACCATTAAGCGGCCAATTATACAGCCCCGCCGGGGAATTGCCTTTTGCCGCCCGCGCAAAAATCGCCGCGGCCCTTGTTTACCTTTGGCCGCGGCGATCAATCTTAGGCTCCGCCGGTAATTAAAACGATCCGGCCCTCCGCCTCGCATAAATTACGCGCGGGTAATTCGCTAGCGCGCAATAACCATACCGCGGAAAATTACTTTCTTCGCCGCGAAAAAGGGAGCAGCGCGATGGCCGGACGTTAATTGACGGGCGGGCCGCGTGCGCGCGATCGAAAGTTGCGGCCGAGGAGAGCCGCGTTGTATGTAAAAGGGAGAAGGAGGCGCGCGCGCGCGAGGAAAAGTGGGACGAAGCGAGAGCCACGCTCCACATTCGCCGGCGGCTTATCTCGGCCGTCTCGCTGCCTGGACCCGCGCGACCGAAAACACGAGTTTTATGGACTTTGTTTGGCCGTGAGTTATTATCCCGCGTTTCTCCCCTTCGGGGGTCTCGATTTTTTTTAAGAGGATGATCCTACGGAAATAGATCGGTCGGGCCGATTACACACGAAGTTGCCGCGAGTTTACGATCGCGACTTCCCTCGGCGATACGGAGATGCTTCTTTTTTAATTTTGATGGAATTCAAAGTTTTTTATCTCAATTAGCTCATTATTTATTGCAATATTTTGAGGTGAAATTTATTGTGAGGCTTATTTATAACGCATTATTTATAGCAGGTAAACTGGATTATGGTCGGCTATTATTAGAGGATTTTTTGGTGATATTAAAATCCCGTGTCAAAATATAAAAGTATTTTTAAAGTGACCTCACTGAAACTGATGAGCGTATGTTTTTTTTCTATTATTTTCGTAATAAAACGAAAAGCCTGCAATCCGAGTAAAATTTCACCGTCGAACAAGTTCTCGAAAAAAAGGAGTAAAATGCGGATCGCTAAAAATAAATCCATGACAAGGCAGGCGTAAAAATGCGGCGAAAGAGCGTTAAACTAACAAAGCCACTCTTTTCTCGAAGAATGTAGCTTCGCTTTTGCCGCTCCTCTCCATAACGTCGCCGAGTCAATCGGCAAAATCCAAATAAGCACGTGCGTCGTCCGCCGCGTCACGGTAATTTCGCTTGCGATGCGACGAGCGTCCGAAAAAGAAGACGAGAAGGTGTACGCGTTGGAAGGTAAAAAAAAATAAAAAATAAAAAAGAAACGGAAGAAAAGAAAAAGATGAAACGGAATGTGCGATTCGCGCCGAGTGGCTCATTAATGCACCGTTTACGCTTCGCCCGACGGAGATAAAGGTCTCGGATGCTTCGGCGTTTCATGAAATTAGATGGAAAAACATCGAGCGGGTAATTAAGGAACTCCGCGAGGTTCGTAATTCATCGAGGAATAGGTGCGAGACGGATTAGTCAAATTAACCGGGTTAGGGAAGAAATTTCGGTCGTAACGTAATTGAGACGGCTTTTGTCACCTGCGCGGAAAGGTTCATTGCTTCAAGTGAATTCCGGTGTAGTCGGCATAAATTTAATTATAACCTATCCAGTTTGGGAGAAAATATAATTTATCTTTATAATTGATATGTCTATTTGAATACTTCCTGCTTAAACGTCAATTAATAATAATATTAATAGCTTGCAATGTTTTCAAAACGTTTGTCCATTTTTTACAAACTTTCACGTTTAAAGTTGTAATAACATTTAATAAGATTTATCGCAAGATGTCCACTGTAACTTACTTATATCTAGTTTTCTTTGAACTTACAGTTTTTTAGATTGTTTAATTACGACGTTATCAAACGTTAGTAAATTATTCTCAGAAATTCGTCAAAAGACGCTAAAACGTTTTCCCAACGAGATGTTTCTTGCCTTAAAAGAGGCAATTTTAAACACTTTTTCCGAAACTATAATGAAGTTTTAAACACTTGAAATTACGTCGAAATAAACGACATTAATACATTTTTAATTGGAATTGCTCGAGCATAGTAGCAGCTCTACCCAAGAGATTCGCAAATCAGCTCCTCAGGATTGAATAATATCGGCAGTTACCGCAAATTAGAAGTCACGACTAAATTCAACGCGAGCTCATCCAACATCCAACGAATAAAACTCAGCCGCCGCTGGAATCTTGCTCCAAGTCTCTCCGGGGCATTAAGAAAGTCCGCGCCTCGTTCGTCTCGCTTCAAGAGTCTTCAGAAGCTCGTACAAGAGCAAAGGAGAAAGAGAGAAGGGAGAGAGAAAGAGAGGAAGCTGATATAATGGACTGACTGCTCGCTTCCTTTTTCTTCGGGCGCTAGACGAACGTAGACTCGCGGCCGGGCGTAATCAGTGGGAGATGAACGCGAGCGCGCGCGCGCGTGCGCCATTAAAATTCAAATCGCAGCCACTTGACGCGCGAGCGCGCACGCACGGCGGTGCGCGCATGCACCGATCCTCCGGCCGACTCGTTTATGCCCTCGTAATAAGCACGGGTTCGACGATATTTTGCCCTTAAACTTTGACAGTTTAGTGGCTTGTATTACAGAGCCGGCGAGCCGGCAATCGAAGCCGCGGACAAAGTTTGCCCTAATGGAGCCTCTAATTAAGGCGGCTAATCTCGACTTCTTGCGTGGATCTTTGCTCCGAGGGATTTAATGGAAAACGCATCCGCTGAATTAATTTCAATTTAGCAGCGCCTACTCAATGGGAATCTTGTTTCCTCGGCGTAAGGCCCTCGCTTGACGTAGCGAGTTGCGTGAGCGAGTGCGCCACTTGAAAACACCGACTTTATTCGTGCGCTAATTTCGCGAATTCCTCTACGCTTCGCGCTGTAAATAATTGACATTTTTTACGGCCCGAGTGATAAACGCTTCAATGACGGATTTTGATGGAGGGGGCTGTTAAAAGAAGACGTGCATTTTACAGCTGTAACATTACACTTAAAGTTGCACAAATTTTTGTTGAATGGTTATATAACAATTTAAATACAGTAAAAAAAGCGAATGATTATTAGTAGTTTTGGAATGATATTCTTTTTTTAAAAACTGAAAAAATTCAGACGGTAATATTTTACTTGTTTAATTATTTCAATTCTGTAAAATTTTATAAAAAATAAGATGTTTTTTATTTTATTATGAAGTTTTTACATAAATAATTTAATTGTTTTAAATATTAAAAAAAATTTACTGTATTTAGTTGTTATAAAATTGTTGCTATTGCCCTATTTTGACATATCCTCCCCTATTCACATATCTGTGAAATTGCAGAAAATACTATCCTAATGTAAACTAGATAATCTAATCATAATCTCTTCTATTACCGCCAAACCTAAGTCGTACCATATGCGCCAAATCCACATCGAATAGTTTCTAAATCCGCATTCCCATTTTCCTGTGCAAACAGCTGACCGATGCTCCCACGATCGAGATATTAATCAGGAAAGACGCGGGAACCCATCAAGATCTCCTCGCGTGTGTGCGCACAGTTGTTTCGTCCGGGCGCACGAAACCGAAAGCAGTATGTCACAAAGCCTCCCTTCTCCCCCCCCCCCTCTCTCTCTCTCTCTCTCTCTCTCTCTCTCTCTCTCTCTCTCTCTCTCTCTCTTGCTCCCCAGCTTTCTCCGCTGTTTGCTCGGAACGAGTTGTGGTCAGAGCTCGGACAACGGCTCGCAGTCCCTTTGTTTCCTCGGAAAACAAGACACCGAGCTCTCGCCCGTGACTTTGGCTTTGGCCGCGATAACGCGCGCCCTCGAGACGCTGCTCTCTTTTTACTCTCCTCGGCCGTCTTCCTCATGCACCTTTTTCGCGGACGCGCGCTTTCGTCCCACCGCCATCGCTCTAACAGAGACGTCCGGCTTATTGACTCTCGAGCGATAAAAAAAAAAGATCGAGCACGAAATTGGGTTTCGGACAAAAACTCCCTTCGCCGATTATAACGGACGCGATCATCGGAAATTTTAATTTTTGTTTGTTATTCAAAATTTTAACGTTGATTAATTTAGTTTTAATTTTAATGTTGCTTTTTATTTGCTAGCTGTTTTGGTCTAAAATTTTGGTCATTTAATATAACTGCACTGTGTACATGATTATGCAGTTATTTTAATTTAAGAACTACGTCATTTTTTTAATGCGAATTGATAATGAAATTAAAAAATCTTTAATGCGAAGTGAAGAGAACGCGACCTGGAATATTAGTCCACCTTTTATTCCGCTCGTTGATTTTTATTGTCGCTGTTCGCATGTACAGTCGGCCGCAGTGAGAAATTTCACGGCGCGCTGTGTCGACAGTTCGCGGCAGTTATAAATCGTCTTTGGATTTTTCTTAGCCGCTGCTCGCATGTACCCACCATGCACACGTACACACGCGCGCGCGCGAACGGACACACAGTGCAGAGTGAAAGAAAAGCCGTCCTTCTCTCCTCCCTCTACTTCTTCCACTCTTCTTCTTTTATATCTCCTGGCTGTTCCTTTTTCTTTGCGCTCCTTTCACTATCTATCTCGTTTCGAGTGAAATAAGGCCGCGCTCGTCCCGCGTTTTGAATGGGAGCAGCAGCGTGGCCCGTAAAATCGGACTTTTAATCGCCTCCCTTTCCTTTTCCCGGCTTGTTTTCCTTCTCTCCCATCTCGGGAGATCAAAGGAATGCCGTCGCTGTAATCGAAGAATCGCTGGGACGTAATATTTTGACAGACGTATTAATCGAACGGTTACGATATGAGCTATTGTAATAGACCTTGCATATCGCTATGATTGATTTGCATAATCAGCAATGAATGTAAAATTATTATGATGCTCATCGAACAATTAATTTAACGCTCTTATCATAATTTAACTTATTCGTTATAGTATTTGTCTGTCATCGCCCTTTTTCAAATGATTTGTACTTTTTTCATGTAAGATCCTGTAGAAATATTTTTAATTATAAGAATAATTTTTCTATGTCATCAGTATAAAAAATTACTTTTTTACTGTCGAATAGGTAACGAATTATTTTTCAAATTTTCGAGAATGAATCGGAGAAACAAGAGTCAAATTAATGACGTACCTCTATACTAGCTCTTGAAGGGAGTCACTATATTCGTCCCATGAGCCAAGGCCAACGAAATCAAATTCTTCGTTAAATCTGGCGGCGGCTCCTCTGCTTTTGGTTTCCCATCGCTTCGCTCCGAAGCACTCCACTTAAGCTATCGACGGCCTCGATTAAAAAAGAAAAAGATTGAAGGAAAAAAGCGGCACTGCCTCCGAATTTGTCCCGGCGCTCCACTCGGTCAAATAATACGGGGATCGTTCCGCGTTTTTTTACACCGCGCGCGGCGGATGCTCGGGAGAAAGAAAATGAATGTGGGGGTCGCGGCGTAATTATTTCCAGGCATGATAGCGCCTTTTTAAAGCCCCGGTGTTACGCGCGGTGCTGCATCATTCTTATATTTTCCGCTGGCGACGGTACAAAAAGCGACTTAAATCCCCCGGGATTATGTGACTATTCGACGTTCCGCTCTATTTTGAACTCCATTTGTTGCAGTTTGTACAGCGTGCTGCATCATGCTTTATTTCCTTCTTTTTTTTTTATTTTTCATTACAGCGATAAAGATTTTTATTCGCCAATTAGGAGCTTTACATTTAGTTTAAAGTTTAGCGGGGGATTCATATGGCCACTCTAGCTTTAAATAAAAAAATTCATACGTAAAAGTTCAAAGCAAAACGTCTATCAGAGTCAAATAATGTTTGTCAAGCGTGAAATACTTCACGTATTCATGTATGCTGTATAATATTGCTTGTTTTATGATACAAGCAAGCAAGCAAGCATTTCAAGCTTCTAGTGGATTTTCATATAAAAAGGATCAATAACAAGTACACTTTTTATAGTACTCCAGTTTTTACTCTATCAGATATAAATCCGGTGACTATATCAATATCATTTTAGTGCACATTCTGAATATGAAATAGCCGTTAAATAAGTTTAATAAATAAAATTACAAAACTAAAAGCTGTTCACAACGTATTTATCCAGTACAGAATAGTCATATTAAAAATTATTCTGCATCGAATGGTTACATTCTCATTAAATTGTATGCCGATAGCCCATGAAAACATGGAAAATATCAACATAAAAACAAGTTATTTTTACGGCGTCATGAGAGAAAACAGATACCTCGTATCATGCCCTTTTTCCCCAGGTCCACCGGGCTCCCTTTCCCGAGGAACTAAAAATACAAAAGCACCAGAAACAAAAAAAAAATGTCCTCGATCGAGCGGAGGACGGCGGAAAAAGTCTGGTCGCGTCCCTCCCCTCGGAAGTGGAAAAGGAGAGGGAGATAAATAAGTGCGAATCGCGACTTCGGCCTTACGGATCTTTGTTTGGGGAAGCGAGCATCACGAAGGCGCGCAGCCCTTAAAAGAGACGTCGCGGGGCGATTGCTCACTGTTCAACTTTCGTCGCAGCGGGGAAGATGGTATAGATCTCTCCGAGAGGAGGGGAAGCAGGGAAGCGAGCCATGCATGACTCTATCGGGTACTTCCCCCCTTACCTTCCCTCGTACGCCACTTGTCGCCGAATTCCCATGCATATTTATAGGAACGACGATGCGCTGTTTATTAGAAACGTTTGTCTGTACCCGGGATTCTTTATCGAGCCTTTTGAGCGGGGCAATGGCTTTTCGCCTGAAAGTCCGTGGTGAACTGCGGGGGGGAAGATCGGGGAGACTTATTTTATGCCGCGGGGCGAATTTCATAAATTATTTAGCAGGATATCATTCGAAAGCTCGACGACAAATTCGCTCGTTTGCTAAGTATTCAATGTTCGTCGTATGTTACGCCTGTTTTCGATCAGCTAAAACAGTTATTTATTTTTATTCGGCTGTATACGTATCTGATAATAAAACTATTTCATATAAATTAACATAAAAATGAGTATGAACTCAGGACAGAAACTGTATGTTCTTGTACAGTTTTTTTTGTAATCAGGATTCATTAAATATTTATCTACATTATGAATTAGTTATATAGTTTCTGAAAAAGAAAATATTGAATCCTGTATAAAAATTATACAGATTAAAAAAATCCAGAACAAAAAGTCTTATCTTTTGAATTCGTAATTTTAATTTATTGCGCCTAATCCCGTTTCCACCCAAAACAATTTGTAAGCTTATCCATAAAACATACACATAAAACATCCTGTTTTAAATAATTCATCAAAAAATTGAAAAATAAAGTGTATACACGATGCCACCGGCTCACACTCTCTTAGAAAAACACGCCGGTATCATCGTCACCAGCTCGTTCCCTCGTTGCGCAACCGCACGTATCGCATTGCTCGCGGCGAGAGCCAAAAATTTTGTCAGAAAATAGAAACGGAGCGGGTAAGAAAAAAAAAACGGAGCAAAGAAAGAAAGCTCGCAGTGCAGCAAATCTTAGGCGAAAATATTTTCCTAGCCCTCCCCTTCGCGCGCTAACGTATGTGCGCCGCGAGCGCACACATAAATCCATGGCGTCCGGCCCGCACGCGCGTCTTATTTATGGTGGCTGGCCGTCGATTCGGCGCTGCTCCGCGGAGTCGCGCGGCCTCCCCTCGGATGCTGTCGATGTCCCGGCGCTCGATCCCTACCTCCCCCCCCCTCCTCCCCTGCAGCCCTTATTAGCCGTGATTTGTTGCGCATTGTTTCGTTTTAACGAGCGCCGGACGAGATGAGCGAGCGACGGATCATCGACGCTAATGACCGGCTAATTAACGAATCTCTTCTCCCTTCGCCGCGCCTTGGTGTACAGCGATCGAACGGCGGCGCGACTTTTCATGTGTAGTGGATGATTGCGCTTAATCACGGGAAACGCCTGCTTCGGACAAATGAACATTTCTTTGGTGGGATTACTTTCTTTCGAGTAGCTTATTCATTTACTGATCGTTTTTTATTACCTATTTTAAAAAAAATTCTTTTATTAGTTTTCTTTGTTGTATATAAATGTACTTTGATGCAATTGCTAATAAATATTCATCAATTTAATATTATTTTTTATTTTTGTTCACGTCGGTTGCAGTAGTTTACTGATTAATCTTTAGTAAATAAAACTACATTAATATAAAATTCGTGTTTACTTATTAAGTTTAGTTATTGATTTCTCTATAAATTTGTTTTCCAACGTATTTATTCGTAAATACTGAGTTTCAAAGAGGTATACATTAACATTAATTTAGGCAAAGTTATTTCGAGATTGATCAGACGCTCTCATCTAAATTAAATTTATTATATAACCCAACGAACATTATTTAATCGTAAATTTCGTTACTAATTTAAATACACTTCTTCAGTCGACGGGCACGAGTTTAATAGTGCGCGTGAAATTAGCGTTTCAAAATACCACGTTTACGTTCGGCGAACTCGGAGCCTTTCAACGACAGGATCACCTCCCGAGCATATTAAAAAAAAAAAAAAAAAAACGAAACGAAACCTTGATGCGTGGAGACGCGGCAGTCACTTCTCGTAAACGATTTCGATTAAACGAATTAAGTAAAGCGCCGCGCTGTTCGGTAGTTCCTTTATAAAGCCCAGCGCACGAGGCGGTGCTATGGGACGTGCAACGATTTCGCCAAGCCCAAAAGCGAAATGCAAAAAGAGTGACCTCAGCCCTAATTAATTATTCGACGCCAAGGCCTCTCTCTCTCTCTCTCTCTCTCTCTCTCTCTCCGTACCTCCTTTCCGGCGGAGGTTGCGACGCTGACGGCTGAGCCTACCGATTAATTCGTGCTTCGTGACTAATTGCCGGTAATAATAAAAAAATACGGCCTCTCGCTTTCTCGCCCGCACGCACGGCGCAGCGGCTAAGGGGCCGTTCAATCTTCCTTTAGACGGACGTTACCAGTTCGGCACTCTCTCTCTCTCTCTCTCTTTCGTTGTCTCACTTTCTTTTGCTCCCTCGGGACTTTGAGTTTCTCAGAATATCTTTCATCTCTTATATACGGGTTTAATTGCCGCGAGGGAGATGGCGAGCAATTCGGAGAGATTTTCGTGATGAAGTTTAATTGGTGGACTGGATTAATCGGAATTTTGAGGGGATTCCAAAAATATCTCTATATGTTGATGCGTTCACGTAAACAAGTAATTAAACTGTATTCGAAGGGTAAATGGGAAAATCAATATTAGGGCGAATACCTATTTTTTTCGTGTTTCATAAGTCAATGAACGCACAAACAATTTAATTGATTGATTATTCGTTAAAAGTTACATAACATTAATCGATGTGTGCATTCACTTGGGTAATATTCGGACATAAATAGTAAATATTAAATCCTGGTCAATGATGAATAACAAATGAGATTATAAATATTAATTATTAAATTAATTCGTGCATATCTATTTACATTAGTAATTGCTCGAAACAGAATATTGCAGCGTATTATCCACTTCAGTAACACGGTTCTTTCTGAAAATAATTCAAAAATAGTTTAATCAATACGTACCGATTAAAATTTCAAACCTCTGTATCAATTTAGCTCTCCTCCCATTACCTTATAACATCCAAATTTTTAGAAAAAAGTACTACGTTGCTCGTATGGTACAAAATAGTAACTTAAGTCTTAGGCAACGCAGTCTGCAACGACATGAATAGAGACAAAGAAAAAATTAATTATCCTCTGCTATTCACGACGCTTTTTCACACTCGAACGATTAAAGCAAGCAAGTGCAGCGTGTCGCATTCTAATACTAAATCGCGTGTCATCGCGTCGCCAGACACTCGTCGCCATTAAATAAACATGCTCCACACAGCGACGGAGACTCTCCTCCGTTCCCGGCCGAGCATTTCCCGCGGCAACTTTCATTACGACACGCGGCATTATTTTTACGACTCCCGGCGTCGGCTCCTCATTTCCACCGTGTCCGAAGAATTTCCCAGTCTCCCTCGGTTTTCCTCCTCGCGATAAGGATAAAAACGACGAGTGCCTTTAAAATCTCTCGCCAGGGCTTGCGCATCGCGACTAATTGCATAATTCAAGGCGCGCAACGGGGTCAGCGAAGGGCTTTTACGCGGACGTTAAAAGAGCCGATACTTACCCGCCGGAGCGGCGCGATGGGTCAGCACTTAGCCGGACACTTTCTTGCGCGAGCGTACTATAAATACCCCCGGCGCGAATAACTCGCGCGCGCGCGAAAAAAAAAACGAGGAGGATCCCTCTCTCCTCTCGAGGCTCATGCATTTACACAACGAGCCGGGGGCTCGGTGCGCCGAGTGCTCGAGCGAGATATCCGAGGCTTCTCCGCGGCCGGTTACCGCCCCTTTTTGCCCCTCAAGTCCCCACGAGAGCGCTTTTATTTTCGGCGCGCCGATGAAAAACGCGAAAAATCGCCACGCGAGCTTTCGGGGGTGCAGGCGCGTGGGTGTAAATAAAGCGAATAGCTATTTATTGACTCTTTTACTTTGTATTTTTCCGAGTGCCGACAGCGTTTGATCGATTTGTATCATCATCGAAGTAGCGCCCACGTCAAAGCGATAAAGCGATGAGATTCCCCCCCCCCCGCGCCGGTCGACTGTGCGAATCGAGCTTTTTGTTTGCCCGATGTGGACAGTTTTCAAAATTCCCATCTTGTTTCGCGCGCGACTCCGCAAGCGTGATATTGAAAAGAAAAATACGAGCGCCCGTGTAAAAGTTGGGTAAACATCAAGCAGTTTGTTTAAACGAGAACGCAGCTACGAGTTTGATTATACGCTGGATCGCCAGGAATATCCTTCCCTCTAAAGTTGAATTAGTAAAAAACTAGTACATTTGTCAATGGAAATTGCTCCAATGATCGCTAAATAGTGGAACTGTTTTCATTAATTTTTAGTAAAATTTTACTAATTGAGAAAAAAGTGAAGAGTATCATTATATCTGTCGGACAGTATATTGAAAAATACTAGGAAAAATAATCAATCTACGCATTTTTCCTTTTTTTTTATTTTTGCGTTTATTAACAAAGATGTCGTCTACTATTAAAATATTTTGTGATCGCGATGTCACCACGGGGCAGTGTGTTTCTATATCGTGTATGAATGACCATGACGTTATGCGGTAATTTCAACATATACGATAACATTTTCAACAAACATTGAATTGAAAAAAGAAAAAATACATGTCGATTAATTTACAACATTCTAACCGACGTATTTAATAGACGTAAAAATGTTTTTCGTTCTACCCTATTGCAGTGGTTTTTCACTAATTAAACTTTAGATATAACTCATCTTTCGATTCAAAAGAGTAAAAAAATGCCTTCCACAGGTTTACTAAAAAAGAATTCACATATTTTTCAACTGGAACGTTTACA
>JAXIUT010000009.1:7530555-7543222 GCA_035586675.1 Eurytoma californica | reverse complement strand
AACGTATAGATTAATTAACTACTTATTAGTTTTATTTTTAGATACTAATTTTATTTTTTTCCGTTTTCAGGTAAGTTACAAGTTATTCATATCAGTAAAACTCTTGGTTATTACGTAAGTCAATGAACAGAATATTTACCTTATTATTCTAATGCGGCGTATGCCTTCGGCAAAAGATAATGTCACTATTTCCCTCGGGTCATACGCTATTCAACGCTACCATGAATTTGATCATTATCGATAAGCTGCCAATCACGAGGCTGACCATCTGAGAGGACGCCTCCCCAATTCTGTTACGGGGATAGAGAATTCGAGATTCAAGAAATGGCGAATTTCAAATTGGATTCGAACTAGGGCTCGAAGGCCAGGATGCGCGCCACGCGCGGAGGACCCTCGCAGCCTCTTTTCTGCTCGCGCCGGGCAATTCCCGATGATTGACGTCACGATGCCGCGGCGTCGGCGGTGCGATATAGCAAGCCACTAGAATGCCAAGTAGATATCGAACACACACTTGCGGCGGCGGCGTCGGGCGCCTCGAGTATACATCTGCGTGCACTCGAGAGCCTCCGGGCCCCGAGCCAGCAAAGAAAAGGCGAATGAATTTTGCCGTATCCCCGCGCTCGGGAAAATCTCGTGGCGGGGTGGGGAGCGAAAAGGTTGTGTCTCCGGCTTGATATACGGCGGGGATCTCGCTCGAATTGATAAACCCCCTTGAATCGCATTTTCGGCCGACGTGAATCATGTAATTCGATTAAAATTTTTCGCGGGATCCCCGATGCAGTTTCACGGAGATCGACGGCAGATCGCCCGAGTGGATACTCGAACGGGCTGGCACCCCGGATAATTAGATTCATGATTCATCGGTGGGGAAAAGAAAGCGTTCGACCTACGGTTTTCTGGTAGTCCGTACCTCGGCGAATCTCATTTCGCGGACTTTATTGGTTTCTGAATTGAGACTTCATCGTTACAAATGGCTGTAAGATCGATAAATTTTTCCCCGATTCTCCGGCGTAATTAAAATTGAATCGAATGAAAAGCTGTTCCGAGTGAAATCGCGGCGCGATAAACCAGCCGGAGGAGAGCGGCGCGCGAATTCGTTCCGCTCCGACTCGAATTACCCCGCACCGAAAAAGGCATTAGCAGCACTTTTCGCCGTCTCCGCGGGAAATCGGCTTTCCAGATCCTCCCTCGGCGCTTCTCGCGTATATACGCCAACGCAATTGGAAAATATTCAATGCGCGCATCACTTATGGGCGAGATTCGCTCTTTCGCGCGCACTCGGTCTATTAATTTCAATTTCGCGGTGTAATGCGGCTGACGTACAGCGACTATCCCGTTGCGCTTTATTCGGGCGGCAATGGCCACTTCCTCCGAATGAAATTCGAGGCGATTACCGCGCGAGGCTCTATCCCTCGGGTGTATCTTATACTTTACCTGGAGGTACGGGCTCGCTCCTCGTCTTTCGACATCCGGTGCACTGGATCCGCAGCTACGGCGTATGTATAGAATATAAATCGAGAAAAGAGGATCTCCCTTACTTCTTTTTTTACTCGTACGTCAATTACTGAGAAAATAGAAATTTGATCTGAAAAGGGCAAAATCTTCCCTTTCACCAATATTTTTTTTCTGTTTAATATGTATCGAAGTATTTAAGATCGTCGAAATTCTTTTCCCTTTGATAAAAGTAACTCGAGTGAGAAATTAGAAGATTAACTAAGGTATTATTAAGGAGGATTGATAGTCACGAGGAAATTGCTTGTCTTCGGTATTGTTGTAGAAAGTATGTCAGTAGCGAGGATAACCTCTTACGGTAAATGTGTATTTATAAATGCCGTTATCTTAATCTAGGAATGCCCAACAGCACTAGCCAAAAATTGCAGGAAACAATTAAAACGTTTATTACCGTAAACATGACTCATCGACACTATTTTTACACCTTGTTCACGTTCATGTTCATGTAATAAGTAGAATTTCAGAATCTCTGCAACCTTTTCTATTTATAGCGCAAAATCATTATACCTCACCCTCTCAAGTTGAATAAGTGAAATTTTACTGAAATAAGTGAGTTGTCACTTATTCTACGTCAAAAGTCAATAGTACAATAAGTGGAAGATATTTCACGTTAAATAATATTTAAGTAAAATCTCACTTATTCAATTTTCCCTAAAATGTTTTAAACAAAAAAGAATCTTTATCATTGTGCAAAAACTAAATATTATAATCGATACGCGACTTCAAATGAAAATCCTTAGTGCAAAAGGGAAAAAGAAACGTTACTATCGAGTCGTAGCCAATTTATCGAGCGTAGCACGGAAGCAGGAGAAAAAACTAAATCCGTGGGCGTAGTAGTGCGTAGTACGATGGAGAGAAGCGAAAGGCAACGAATTCGGCTCAACTAGCGCGCATTCATTTAACCCCGCAGGCGGTGCATTACCCGCCGCACACAAAGACCTACATACGGCCGAAGCCGCGTACACACCTAAAGCAGTCGGAGAGAACGAAGGTTGTCTTCCCCTCCCCCTCCCCGCGATATTCCCGGTGTAATTGACCGCGCCCCTCATTACGCGCTCTTTCGACTCTTTTCTCTCCCCCCCGTGCGCCCGCCTCTTCTCGCTCTTGTATACCGGATTGCCGAAGGTCGGCCGATTTGCATATTCCCGTCGTTACGCGACGGCTGGCGGCGGGACAAAAATCGGGGAGAGGCAAGAATGCCCCTTATTATTCGCGCCGTTGTTTACACGGGGGAGGCGGCCGTAGGCAGCGAAACGAGCCACTAATTAATCGCGGGGCCCGAAGCCCGCGCCGCCGACGGTAATTGACGCGCGAGCCCACGCCCGACCTTCGCTCTCCAATTCGCCGCGCGCCTCTTAATAGTCAAATAGTTTTTGCTCGCTGATTTTATCCTTTCGCCGGATTTCGCGCGCGCGCACCTGTTGACGTTCCCGTGCCTCTTGTTTATCCCGCTTTATAAGGTTTAACAAACGAAGTTATTAATCACGTTAATTCGATTAACGACGGCACTTCGACTTCGGTTCGTTGCAAAAATGCAAATGAAGTTTTTAGCGCCGGTGAAACGACTGACCGACATCGCGGGGTATTAAAATATACTCGCGCCGAGGGAAAGCTCAGGGGAAAAGTTGGAAAAAGCCAATACTGGTGGAGCATTGAAAATAGCGTTTAAAAGGAAAGTTCCCAGCGGCCCTCCATTTAGAATTTCCCCGTGTGCTGCGGGGGGGAATTCACCATCGTCAAATTATCCGGCTGTCACTTTTTCTCGCGCTCGTACGCCGCAAAAATATAAATCTCAACTCACGGAAGAACCAGAGCGAGTAAAGTTTCGTTCGTCCTTTATCAATCATCGTCCGTCTCTCCTCGCGCGCTTTTTCGATCACTACCTTTTTCTGCGATGCACTCGCTACCCGGCGATTTCTGACTGAATGCGTGACGTCCGACTGGCTGGAAATTTCTAAAGCTTCCTTTTTGCGCGGCAATTAAGCTACCTTTTTATGAATGAAATTCCAAAGACCCGAAGGCACGAGTATTACCATTATAAAAAAAAGCAAAAAATTTTTTAATAGTACATTGCTAATAATTTATTACGTACAAGGTGACAAGTTGCGCAGTCGGACTAAATACATTTCGAGCTGGAACGTTTAATGAATAATCATCGCTATATAGTATGCGCATAAAAACGCCTCTATCATTATGTAATTATTACGACTGGCATTCCAAGAAACGCTGTTGTTGTTGTTGTTGCCTGAAAAAAAAAAGTTGTTTCACGCCTGATGAATTATAAAACGATTTCAAAATCAATAACACCGCGCCGATTTAAATAAGCATACATCAGGGAAAAAGCGAAAACGACGTACATCGGACGAATCTCAGCGGCTTTCTCCTCGCGATGACTAACGCGAGAGCAAAAAGCCGGCGAAACGAAAATCGACGGGAAAAGCGTTGGCAAAAAGCAAAAGATACATAATTCACGGAGGAGACCGCGCGGCAGCAGCGTTATACCTCTTAATGGAGGAGCCCGGGCTCGCTCGCTCGGCGTATTAGCCGTGGCCGCGCAACAAAGAGCCCGAGAGTAACGACGGGAACGAGGAGGAGGGAGAGACGGAGGCGGCCGGTTCCCAATAAGTAGAGCATGAAGCATAAGTAAGTTGCCGGCGAGATCGGCGCTGCTCGCCTAACGTTGAAGCCGGTTTCCGCGCGAAAACTCGCCCGCGCTCGCTCGGCTGCGATTTCGCGCCTTTCGTCAAAGACGCTTTTCGCCGCTCGTACCTCACGGTCTTCCTTCTTTTCGCGCGCCCGACTAGCTTCTACTCCTTTCCTTTTTTACCACGGCCTCTTTGGTTCCGACTTTTTTCTCCGGCGCCCGGCGAGGAATTGCCCGACCTTTTTGCGCCGGTGCGCGCGGCTTTGATGTCGAAGGAGGTACAGTTGCGGAGTTTTTCTCCGTGGGCTTTCCGCAAATAGAAGATGTCGGTGACCCGAGCGGCTCTATTACGCCGAAGATACAATTAACTCGAATTCGTGGCTTTGAAGTGGCGGCTGCCGTCCAGTCGGCGCGCTGATTGTTCCAATTTTGAATCATTCAGGGCTTCAAGCGCTCGGCTCCGGACCCCCATTATTTTCACAATAAAAGCCACGGCCTTTTATCTGCGCCACGCTAAAGGCTTAATTAGCCGAAGTCTCTCGCGGTTATCGCTCACAATGGGCCTGGAAACAAACCCTTTGCCGCGTTTTCAGTGCCATCGCACATTCCTGCCAGCGCGTGCATATATTCACTCCACGAATCTCTCATTTACCTGTGTACACGTACGTACACGTATACGTGCATACGCATCGCTGGCCGAGTTCGGGTAGCGAAGAATCGCCTCGACTCGTACCTGCACGCGCGGCAGCGGTATACAGCCCTTTCTTCACCTGCGGAGGCTCGCGCATCGGGCCGCTCTCAAAGCGAAGAAAAAGAAAGTTCTTTTCAAGGCTCGGGCTCGCGAGCGGCCCAACAAAGCCGCATCCCTCGCATTCTGAAAATATAAGCGCGGCTCGCGCGCCCGAGCGGCGACTCCCCTAGAAAGAAAGCTCGCGCTCCCTTTCATTAATTCCCGGGCGCGGGGAAGAAGCAGTCGGGGGAGTGTAAAGAACTGCGCGCCCGGAGGATCGCGAGAGATGGCGAAAGATGTGTGTGTGTATATATATGTATATATATATGAAAAAAAAAGAAGAAGAAACGAGTAGGAGAGTAAGCGGCGATACACAATAACGCGCAGTCGAAGAGAGGGAAATAGGAGGCAAAGATATTGCGCGCGAGGCGCGAGAAGAAAGGGGAGGGCGAGAGACGGCGAAGGTGAAACAATAAATGGAAAAAAGCGGATGAGAGCGGAGGCGAGCCTTTGAGGAGGAGAGAGAGAGAGAGAGTGGCGCGACAATATCAACGGAGAAATTGAATGTTGCCTCGGGCCAACTGACTAGACCGACGGAGACGCGAAATAAGAGAAAAGTACTGCACTTCGGCTGAGTGCTCGTTCACAATTTCGCTACCTTAGGTAGTCGCCGGAGACCGGAGTCGAGCGAGCGCGCACCTACACACACACGCACGCGTATACATTCGCGTATGTGTGTATATATAGACATGTATGCGCGTGGGGCTGTGTAGGCGGGCACGCGGCTGCTCCGCAGCACCGCGGGGTTCTGGTCTACTTACTTTGCGCCGGTTAACGCGCGCGGATTAAGAGCGTATCAAGTCGCAGCGGGACCGGCGCGCGCTGCACCTTTCGAGCCTCGGCTTTCAAGTGCACGCGCTCCTGCCTTCCAATGTCTTTGTTTACGCCGGCTCTATCGGTGGAATTCAATTGCCGCTTTTTTTTGCACGCTGAACTATCTCCGAGTCAATTTATAATTTACCACGTAGCGAATAGTATTCTGTGCGTAAACGATTTACGCTTGCTTTATCTACGATCGATCCGCGATGTGTCTGTTACAGTTTAACAGATATACGCGTTTTAATACGTGAAACGGTATTTCTAAGAGGAAAAAAGGGCACATAGTTACAATGGAAAATTGCGCGTTGATAGCATACCCGCGCGGGATTAGAAAGTATGAAATCAGATTAGAGAACTAGTTTCACGATGTCATGGTAAAGAGGATTTGAAATATTTTCATCTCATTTTTATTCATACATATTCATCGGAACGATACACTTGCAAGATTGAGAAATAATCTGCTGCTTGGAATGTTTCAACCAATACACAAAGCGATAATTCGATTCAATTGGCATGATTGATGAGGTCGCGAATTGAATAACATATTTTTGAGATATTGTTTGGTTCTTTTTTTTTTATATAAAAAAAATCGTTATTTGTCATTCTCATCTGACGAAATACAATAATTCATGACGACCCGTCAGTGTGCTTTCAATTCATGAGTGGCACGTCATAAAAAAAATGTCACTGCAAAAAAAAAAAAAATTCTACGTCCTTGATAACACAATCGTCCCAGAGCGGGTGAAGCCGCCTTTATTCTCAACGAATCGATGCTAATTCACGCCCGAGAGCCTGAATGCTCGCTAATAACATTGAAACGTCATAAATCACGCGACGAGCCATTCGCATAATTCAAAGTGAGTGAACCGAAATGTCGTAAAAATCAAAATCTCCAAGGCCCCTCGGGCGGATAATTCCCCGAGCGCGGCGCATCAGCAGTTCATTATGCAGAGAGAAGTTAGTTCCATATTCCGGTCGAACGATCGTCGCACCTCCCGAAAAGGCGGCCACCTACGACCGTAAGGTCCCCCCGTACATATACGGGCGGGCGAAAGCGCGTCGGCCTGTGCGCGGGAAGCGGAAAAGCGTAAGTCCTGCGGGACGATCCCCGGCCTCAACATGGGCCACACGTGTCGGCACGTGCCCCGTCAGCTCGGCGAAATTTTCGCGATATGACAGATCAAATATTGTCGGGATCCAGGGAGGGACAGATGGCCGTCCGAGCGTCGGGCTCGTAAACGCGCGCCCGAGTAGGTAGCGGTCCTTCGGACGGAGGTGGCGAGATAAAGGTGAGAGAGGGGCGCTGCCGGAGACGGCGTCGAATGCACTGATTCGGCAGATGTCGGACACGTTCGACGGGCCGGGCTTTTATTGCCGTTGGCGGAGAGACGATTCTTTTTCTGAATTCAGCTGCCGCCCGCGCTGCGGCGGTGCCGGTGCTCCACGGCGCCTCGCCCTTCCGGGGGACTTTAATTATACGCGTCCTGCGGGTTTTTATATCCTTTTTAGCGTCTCTCTCGCTCCGGAGTCCTTTGTCGCCCGCGCGCTTTGTCCTCCGCTCTTTTTTCCGTGTTTCTCTCCTCTCGTGGCGCTTTCGAGCTTTGTGTCATCGCTGAATAGACGTTATTTGATCTGCCGCGCTTCGATTTGTACAGCTAAGGAAGCCCCCGATATTTGCGCCGATCGGATTAACGCGTTAATAATCAAAAAGATCTTTCGCCTGGGAATTTCTAGTTTCGAATTGTGTACCTTAAGTTTTATTTTATTATTGAGTGGTTGCTTGGAAATTTCGAGGGTTTTATAGACTGCAGTGGAGTTTAGGTCTATACTTTTCTTTTTCTCACTTTGCTTGAAAATGTTTTGTAGTTTTATTTTAAAGCTTCGTGCGCTCTGTTTTTTGTAACCAAAAAATATACGTATTTAAACTAAATGAGAGATGTAATGCATTCGAATTTTTGAGATTAGAAAATAAATTAGAAAAGCATTCATTTTTCGACAAATTTATTTAATAAAAACTGCATTTTAATTATATAGCTAATACTTGTATTTAATTAATTTTGTATACAAACAAAAGTTCCTTGATTATCCAAATTAAAATATTATATTCATACAAAAACTTTGAATTTTGGCACTATTCAACAGGATGTAGACTTATTATCCAATCGTTTTTATATTTTATTTAAGTAATATTGTACATATTTAAGTACAATTTTTGACTGTTATATATTTTTAACGTAAAGATCGAGATAATTGTTAATGAAATTTCCATTGCAGGTATCTCTGGAAAGTTATATTAACTCTAAAATCTTACTTAATTCCTTATTCAAATTTTTTTCTTAAATAAAGGACTTATCTACTGCTTCGAAACTGTTTCATGAAATCATATTAAATTTTGCGCAAAGTTTCAAATGTAATTATTCAAGATAACTCGAAAGAGTTTTAACTATCTCTACTTTTACCTACGTGAACATGTATATCGTAAGATGGCAGCATTTTTCTTATACGTGGTACATCCAGCGGATGTCAGTTGCCTAGTAACTCAAAAAAATGATAATTTATTCGTCAAGTATTGGTGAATGCCCGAATAATAGGGCGAAATATAAAATTCAAAACACAGCGTGGTATGTACGGGGCGAGGCGGGATTTTTGACGAGTCACGCCTCGCAGCTTCGCTAGATTGAAATCCCCTTTTTGGCAAGCGCGGAGAGCGGGGCGCGCGAAGAATAATGTTTTCCGCGGGCGGGCTTCTGCCGCGGCGCTCCCGGGGAAACTGAATATTCCACTCGAGCTCGCCTTTTACCGCGCCGACTGGCGCACGTACGTATATACCCGCGGCGAAGACGGCGGAGGGGGTTTATTCGATATTCCACTCGCGAGGGAAGATGTGTCCTCAGCTTTCGTACGAGCTTTTCAATCCGCGGCCGAATTGACTGCAACCGCGTCGCCGCTGCGTTTTTTCGCTCCGCGGAGCAGCCCCCCCACCGACTTTTGTATTTTTCACCGCGCCATATACGGCAAATAGCTGTAATGCTCTCCGCGCTCTCTTTTTCCGCAACTTTTTTTTTATTCGCGGATCTTTTGGCTCGGAAAAAAATAGCGGAATATTGGATGTATCGGCTTGTGCGCCGAATCGGATCTCGTGTTATAGGGCTTTGAATTCGGCATGACGTACATTAAAATTATTCATGATAGGGTAGGCACTCGGCTTTTCGCCGGGGCCACAATATGTGCAGCGTAGCGTTGATACACGCTAACGATATTTCGTGCGCGGAATATAAGACTTTCGTAACCGTAAATCTCAACTCATTTGGTTCAAATTTTGTTTTCAATTATAACTGGACTCGAGATTAACGTTTTATTACACCGGAAACGCACAATTTCGAACACTTTTCTTCCGCTTTTTTTTTAATTAAAAAGATAAGAAGGTACACTGCACACGCTATTCTTCCAAATTTATACGAGTGTAGCACTGCTTTACATTCCTTTGGCTTCCCGCGTTCTTTTTAATCTTCCTCCCGTGTGCTTCCGCCTATTTACGATTTCCTTTGTTTTTGGCGCGGTCGTGTGCATACAAGGCTCCGGGCGCGCGAGCCGCGAATTTTTCGTCGGATCGCACTCGATAATAGGAGCGATTCCCTCCACCTCGTGTGTATCGAAATGAAATTGAATTTTAGCCGTCGGGGCGACCACCGTTTATTTACCCATCCGCGCTTTCCGATTGGACGGGCAGCGGCCCCCCGCGCCGACCTTTTCTCTCGTTCTCTCGTCTTCTTCGTCGCATGCGCAAGGCACAGAAATAAAATTCTTCCGCGACACTGCGCCCGAGCGCCCACCCTAGCTTCCCTTTCTTCCTTCCTTTCTCTCGTTCACCGATCACTTCATTATCTCTCGAATCTAGTTTCCTTCGATTTAAGCCTAACTTTTTTTGGTAATAAAGTGGGTTTATTTTTAAATCGGTAGAATAGCTTTGTAGGAAATAATTTAATAAAAAACATCTTTTTACTACATAGAAGATTTTAATTTTTTTGAATTGATTAATTTCAATTTTTTACGTATTTTATTTAATAGGTACGGGTTTTTTCTCAGTACATAGCTTAATTAGTGAATTCATTTATACTTGCGATTTACAAACAAAAAATTTATAAAGGAAGTCAGAGATTTTTTTTAAACTATACGTAGTCATGGACAGTTATTTTGCGAGCGGTTGAGCACGTTCTCGGTGTACCAAATTTTTTTTCGACTGGAAAAAAGTACTCGTCTCTTTTTACGCGAAATGGTTTCGTTATTTAATTGAACTGCCACCTATTCGTCTGAAAAATGGGTAAAAGTGTTAATACCAAAAGTATCAGTTTTATTTTCCTATTATAACAATATTGACCTAATTTAGAACCTTTTCTTTTTAACCTGTCTACATTTGATAATCAAGACCTTAGGTCGTGAAATAAAAATAACCTTTCAATGATTTTCTACGGTAGTAAATAAAATTCAAATGAAAAGCTCAAATGAAAAAAATGTTGGATTGAAGTCGCTTACAAAGGGCGATGAGATTTGTTTGGGAAAAGAAGTCACTCGAGAAAATGATGGATCTTATGACCCAAATTTTTACGCCTGAGGAGCGTAACGTCGGTAGGTCGTAAAGCGTCGCTTGACAGCCGGCGCGTTCAGCTAGAGCCGAAGAATATTGCGTACGCGCTCTGCGAAGCGAAATCCTCTCCTCGCGGGGCTTTGGCTCGCTTTTAGTCGCTTCGCTCTCGCACGTATATATACGCGTCCGTAATTTCTTCTTTCGAGAAACTCGTAAAAGCCCCGCGGCCACGACGAATTGGTTTTTGTCGTAAAACCCCAAAGTGCGCCGGCCGATAATCATTTGCTTCAGCCCCCCCCCTTGCACCCCTCCGCAGCCTGGCCGCAAGCTCACGGGGTTCGCGCCGCTTTATTGTCTACCAGCATCCACTCCTCCCCTACTCTTTTGCATTTACAACTTCTTCGTCGTCTTGTTTTACACTTTCACTTTTTTACCGTCGGCTCTTCTGTGCTCGATCCTCTACTCTCGAGAGCGTTTGGTCCCGCGGTGCGGATTTTACGGGGGGGAGGCGTTTTTCTTTTTTCCTTTTTATACCGGGGATCGATTAGCGATAAAAGCGGACGGTCTTATAATCAAGTAAGTGAGCCGTAAAATTCGGCCAATCGCGCCCGGAGTCGTCTCGGGCGCCGCACGACTTAAGACGGATACTTAAGATTCAATGAGACCGGGCTTCTCGAATTGAATTAATGACCTCTCGAACTTCGGATAACCTCTTAAATTAGAAAGTTTTAAAAATAAATTCACGAGCTGGAGGAACACAATTTACTCCGGGATATCTTAATTGATATGCAAAATTTTCCACATTTATTGCAGCATATTGGAAAACATATTACACTCCCACTCGTTCAGTCCAAAATTTTTAATTATAGACGTCGATCAAAAACAAAAATTGCAAGTCCAAATTTGATTTGTTAATAATATTTGTTTAGTAAGTTTATACACTCAAAAATTATTTAGATATTTTAGAATAAAAAACGATGATTTTTTTGAGTCATCGTGTTTATTTATTATTATAAGACGAACACTAAATAAATACAAAATTTTCGCGTGGAAAACTTTGTAAAACGTTTATTATAAATAATCTATATATAGAATTATAAATTAAATAACTACATAAACACGAAGACTTAAAAGAACAATCGATTCTTTAATCCAAAATATTTTGTAAAATTTAACTTATCCTAAACTTCGAAAAATATTACTAGTCGAACTCGAATTATTTTATCAGCGTCATTCCGAATGATAAAATTAAAAGCGAAAATAGTTCGGAGTCGAGCTGAATGCTCGAGCGAAAGCAGCCTCGAAACTCGAAGTTCAAGTTCACGGATGAAGCACGCGGCAGCGTCTCTCACGACTCTACATTGAAATGCACCGCAGCTCCGAAGTTCCAAAGTCGCCTCCTTGGGCCGATGGAGCAATAGCCCCGTCGACGAGCTGAGAGTGCCGGGGCTCCGAAGCCCGCGACTCGCTCGCCGGAGGAGCAGAAAAGCAAACGCCGGGCGAAACAAAGAAGATCCGGCAGGTCTCCCCTTTGTCGCTCGACTCTCGAGAGCTTGCAAATAGCCGCGCGATGCGCGCCGGTGCACGGCGCATCGGCGATGCCCGGGCTCGTACAATCGCGCGTAAACACGCTCGTAAACGCGGGGATCCCCTTTTTCGCGCGTCCTCCCGAGGGAAGCCGGTGGACGCGCCGTCGAAGCGACGGGCAAACGGCCCGACTGCCGGACGTCGTTTGGCCAACTTAGTTTCGCGATATTTCACCGAGCTTTTCCGGTATATTTCGTCTAATTTTAAGATTGCGGTGCAGGAGACGTGTTTTTATTTAAGGGCTATTAGCGATGAAAATTATGAACTTAATGAGATCGGACGGGGAGGATAAAAATCGATGTTTGTCTACTTTGATAATAAATATTAATGGGTCGGAAATACTCGTTTATCCGCGAGAGTATAAATGCAATGTTTTTCTTGAACTGGTATCCATGTTACGTTAACGATTCTTGGCATGAACCGTCGGAGATGGATTTCTTTAGAGGCGTGACTTCATTGTGTCTTCTTGTTAAGTAAAACGAACAAGTAGTAAAAAAATCTACCCTCGATTTTTTTTTCAATATCCACGAAGAAAATTTTATTCAAAAGCAGATAAGTTTATATTATTTCTCTTAATTTTCAAATTAAATAAATAAAAAGAATTAAAAGATTTCATTAATTACATTAATAAGAGGAAAAAGTTTGTTTCTCATAAGCAATTCAAAATAAAAAAAAAGTAAACATTTTAGATTTGAATTTATATCAAAAACTGGTACTGCAGCACAAAGCC
>JAXIUT010000009.1:7471485-7486593 GCA_035586675.1 Eurytoma californica | reverse complement strand
AAATTTCGGTATTAGCGCGAGAAATGTGCGAGAAAGGTTATCACGCGATTTCGAGAATCACTTCTGGCACCAGTGTCAATCAACATTTTTTGGTAGAACGTGTGCAAGGAACAATTTTACGTAACTGAGGTTTTTTATTTTATCATTAAAAATGAATATAATGAAATTTCAATGAAAAAGATTATTTTATTATTAAATTAAAAAAAATGAAATTTATAATTAAATTGGAGGAAGCTACAATCTATTGGCAGCGGTTTTTTTTAAATAATGAAACTAAACAATTTTCATCATAAAAACGTCGCAGTAGAATTGAAATAGCCGCTAATAATGGGGAAAAAAATTCCGAGTATAGGAGCTTCTCCTCCTGCAAAAAAATAAACCGAACTGCGGTATACAGAATGGCACTAAAAGAGAGCTGAAGACCAGGGACGAATGGCAGCGGGACGATAATTTTTACTACTCGACGCGGGGCGAGATAAGCGCCTCTCTTTCAAAGAACCCCTCGCGAAAATCAATTCACCTCCCGCGCCGGCGGGGCTCCACCGGCTTTCCGCACATTCGCACTCGGAAAAGCCGATTTGACCATTGCGCGTCGCGATCCCTCACGTCCGGGGCGACGGTCTTTATTCGTAAAAAAATTCAGCATTCCCGGCGCGTTCGCGCCTTACGGCGATCGTTTTGTGCGCGATTCCGCCGTTGCGTAGAGTCCCGCGTGACCATCCTCCGAAATTCCTGCGGCTCGAAAATTCCTCGCGGCAGACGAGTAATGCGCGTCTTTCATTGGCGCGTTGCGTGCGACGGCGGTCTTCTTCCCGAACTTTGCATAGAATTTTCATTAAGGCACCTCCTTGATGAATTTCCGGCCATTTCGAGGATTCTTGTCGAGTACTTTGTAGCCCATGCACTTTATTACTTTATTAATTTATTCATTACTAATCGATTGCTCTTTATTTCTGTTACAGGTGAGTCACGAGTCTATTACTTTTCACCGTCGAATACGGACTAATTTTACGTGAGTGTAATGTATTTTGCAATCTACTATGCTGTCGACCTGACATTTAAAACATCGTATCTGCGAAATCGAGAGAAACTTTTTCTTTGCACCAGCTCCGAGCGTAATTAAAACCTTTAATACGACAGTCGATATTGACTAATCGTTCAAATTGAATTTTTTTTAAATGATTTTTATCTTATAGAGAGCTATTTTTTGAATTTATCACTAAATTATGAGAGATACGGTACGCTCTTTACGATCAAATTATAATATTTGCTATCGTTATTCGTATTCCACAAAACTTCAACTTAAAAACGTAATTTCCTGTCTACGAAGCATTATTTGATAGATAGTAGATTATTTCAATATATTTCACGCTTTAATCGAAGAAAAATCCTGATTTTATAACTACTTTATTATTTAACATATTACGTTATACATTCCAACAATAGATTCATCAGATTTTTACGAATCCATCCATACATCAGAAACTCAATTTTGCCATTTTTCATACACGCTGTTTTTAATCAAGACAACAATATGATTATACAAGAAAAAGACCGCCTCGTCCGGCCACAGTTCGAAGTGCATTAGAGAACACGAGGCATAAATTCGTTCCCTATCTCGTAATTTCCCAGTGCCGGAAAATCGTCCCGCCGCACTCGCAGCGGGGAAAGCGGGCGTAGCCCGTGAGCGAGAAACAAATCTGCCGGCGCGCTCCTCCTTTTGCAAGCTGCGCCAACTGCGCGGCCGCGGCATAATCGCGTAATCGCATCTCGGCCAGCCCGAGCGCGGAATTAGCCGCGGGCGCTAAATATCTAAAGCGCGCGCCGGAGCGCCGCGTGCCCATCGGACGAGATATACACGCGGCTCGCTCGCGCGACACTTGTCATGAATCGTTAAGCCGTATCAATGCACCGGCGGCGGCGCCTCCCCCCCGGGGGTTAGGGGGAACAGGGAGGGAGCACCGGCGGCACGAGACATTAATTGGAGAGCGGCCCGGAGAGGCCATTCGGGAGGTCCGATTAGCCTAATCGCCGACCCATATTGTCGTTCTTCATTACATTAGCGAGACTTCGCCGGCCGGCTGATACCGCTGCCTCTGGCGGCGCTGGGCGCCGTCGTTAAAATTTGACTTCGACCGGCAATCTAGTCGCTCGGAAGGATTAGTGCCTCGAGTGCCTGGTTATCTGCGTCCTGCGCTGGCGCATAGTTGTTTGCACGGGAAATTTGAAATTCTAACTTCGCTTTTTATCTCGATGCGAGTCATTTTTACCCACACTTTTTATGGTCTACTTTTAGAGGTGTATAATGTATTTTCTCTTGAGTTAAAAATTTGAAGTATGCAGTGAAATATCATTAAAATTATCAAAGAGTGATCCAATAATCGGTAATTATAGTAGGAGTATATTTCTATGACTTATTTTAGTGATTTTTTATCTATTCGACTATAGATAGTAATAAGTAATAAAATCAAATGTCTAATAAAAACGGTGTTATTACCCTCAGCTGAACTGGATATGTTTTAATCGTATCAAGTGATTATTTACTTTCATATTTAAATCATACTTTTAGTTTTCTTGAAACATAATTGATTAGGAGAGAGTGACATGATTAGCAAAATGTCATCTATGTATAAATAAAACTATGAATTCATTTACTTTCTATCTCTATTCGTAAATCTAATTCATGATTCTGTCGATTTATTCTTCACGATAAAAATAAATGTTCGTGAATAATTAAAAAGGATAACAGAAAGTTATTATTATTATTATTATTATTATTATTTCTTTATTTATAGATCAAGGGCTCTAGGCCCTTTGTAGCCTCAACTTACAGTTATTATATAACGGAGTGTAGGTATAAAAGCGCAAGCAAATACTAAAATTTATATAGAAAATGTTTTATATTAAAGATTTAAAAATATCCTTTGACCCAGTAGTATAAAGATTTCTTATATAATTTATTCCTTGAAAAATACCTTTACTAGAAAACTATTTATTCACTCCCTCTAAAGTTGAATAAGTGAAATTTCACTTAAATAAGAAAATAGTCACTCATTTAACGTTAAATATCTTCCAATGTGGAAGACTTTTGACTTAGAATAAGTAAATATTCAACTTTAGAGGGCGGAAAAAAAATTTATTGTTACTAAAAAAATCTTACTTGATTCAAGTAACATTTACTTCAATTGAAGTAATATTTACTCGAATCAACTGAAATTTACTTAAATAAAGTAAAATTTCTTCAGTAACAGTAAGCTTTTCTTTCAGTGTCCTTTTACGTAAAAGAAAATTGCAGTAAATAAGTCTATCCAGGGGTGAAAAATACAAGCTGTCGGATAGACAACTGAATTGGCGCATCGCGGGCGTCGTGGCAAACGTAAAATCGCGGATCAGCAGTAGCTGCGAAAGCGAGAATCTCGGAAGACGACTGGGTTGAAGACTGCCACCCCCCGCTGCACTCGCTAAGGCGAACCGCGAAATCTCGGGGCATTGATTGCCGGAGCCCGGGCTGCGGCGCGCACGAATCCAGACAGCTGCGCGCGCGCCGCTGGATATCGCTCGCCGGGGAATGCGCGCGCGATGGTACGACCACTCGGCAAACACGGATATTAAGCGATACCCCGCTCCACTCGTCGTCTGGCGGTCTTACTCGACGGAGCGCGCGCCTAGGCCTAATCGAATTATGTATGCGAGCCTCCTGCGCCGATCTCGCCCTCTGGTTCTGTAGCCTCGCGTCTTGTTCTTCTCCCGTAGGTATCCGCCCTTTGAGATGCCTGCTCCCCTTGTCGTTCGCACGCGCGAATTCGTCTGATCGCCGATCTGCCGAGCGATCTTCATTTGCCCGATTCGATTATCAGTAATTCCCCGCGGGTTAATTGGGATTTTCGCCGATTCGCACATCCGCGTCTGTTGAATGCTTCTACGTATGTGGAGGAAGAAGCTCTACTGGATATGTCAATAATTAATTTTAATGATCTTACACTGATAGAAAAATCCAGGAGAGTTTCCTTAAATTTGAGGTAACTTGTAGGAAATGCTCCTTTTTTATATATCGGGTGGTTCTCCTACATAAATAGGAAAACCTAAACGAAAAAGGAGAAACTCCTAAACAAAAAAGGAGAAACTCCTAAACAAAAAAGAAGAAACTCCTAAACGAAAAAGATTCTAGAGTTTCTCCTTTATCGTTTAGGATGTTTTCCTATTTTTGTAGGAGAAACATCTGATATATGAAAAAGGAGAATTTCCTATAAGTTTTTAGGAGAATTTCCTCAAAATTTAAGGAAATTCTCCTGGATTTTTCTATCAGTGTACCGACTAACATTATTGGAAAATAAAAACAATTTTTTGTAAAATTTTCTAGAACTGTCTCTATCTAAATCTGAATTAATGAAATTCCTGCGATTTCATACTAATTTCATGTGAATAGTCACATTCTGAGTCAAAAAGCTAGCCCATTAATCATCCCATTAATTGAATTAGTGATATACTTTTAATCTGCAATGTATCACTGTAGACATCAAATTTCATAAATTCTGATTTAGAGTGATAGTAAAAATTTCTTAAATTGCCAGTAAATTTTAAAAGAAATTATATCAGTCTATAAGAACTTTAAAAATTTTGTGTAAATCATTATTTTTTTTTTACAGGAGATTTGGTATTTTTGATAATATTACTGTTAATGAAACCCTTTAGATTTATTACATAAATTTTTCAACAGTTTCTCATACGTCGCTCACATCTGAATAACACATTCGAATTCAATACCGCGGAACTCGAATTCATCAACAGATATGGATGCTCGGGTCGTGCATCAGTCGGGGGTGTAAGGCGAAAAAATTGAAATTCCAATTGTCGAGCGATATCCGACGAATTCGCCGATTCCGCTCGCGGCCGTACGCGCGCGCGTTTCCGCTAACATTATTTAATCTCTCAATCAGTCAAAGCGCCCCCCGGGCGCGAGCTACGGGCCCCGGGGGCTCATGCAATATTTATACGCGGAAAACTAGCGGAAAAGCCGAAAGGAATCCAATTTCGGCTGCTCGCGTATTAGGCGATGGCGCCTCGAAGCCCCCGTCGCCTTTGATTTATTCACCTACCCGCGAGGAGTACCGCGGGGCGCGCCGCGAAATTCCTCGCGTCGCGGAGAATGCAATACCGCGGCCGTCGGAAAGTGAGAGCGATGACGCGCCCCCCGTGCCGGAGATCGAAAGTCTCTCGCGAAAAACGAATGTGGATCTCGCGTAAGCGGATGTGGCAGGTAGCTTCACTCGCGCGCTGCGCTTTTCGATATCATTGTTGAGCGAATTCTGGAATGGGGTGAGAAATGGGATTTAGCCACTTTTTTTCGTTTTATGAATAAATATACTCGATTTTATCCGTCTGTATAAACACAAAGAAAAAAGTTCGGCTGAAAATTGAAGTAGTCAATTTTAATAGATTTTTGCAGACTGATTTTGTTGAAAAAATTAATTACAATAGTTTCTTGAAAATACTTACGAGAGCTATAGTAACATTTATGTGATTTATAATACTTTCTGAAAGAAACTATTGCAATTTTTTTAATTTCAGTCTATGGGAACATCCAACCAGACTGTCATAATTTTCAGGAAAATTTTATTTCTTTGTGTTTCAGGATAGGAAAATTTGAAATTAAGTCGTATGTTTGAAGCTCGAATTTTTATATTTCAAAAATAGAAGCCTTGGCATCGAAAGGATTTACGACGTTCGTTAGTATGAAGCCAAAAAACTGTAAAAATATCCGTTAATTGAATAGGCAATCTCGGCTATTGTTCCAACTGAAAATTCCAATATTTCCCAGTAGTGCGAGCGCCGGGCCCTCGGGGGGAAAAAAGCGTGTCAGAGGATATTTCGAAGCTTGCCGGTATGAATCCCCGAAATTGGTCTCATCAGGCGCGCGGCAGCGAGCGGCGAAACTGCTGATCCGCGCGCGGCCCGTCCAAAAAGACGCCGTCGAGTGGACCGGCGCCGACCGATCAAGCGACTCTCCCGCGTCTGTCGGGGGAAAATTTTCGCGCCCCCGTCTTTCCCGCGCCAGTCGTCGGCCCCGGAATTAAATGACACCGAAATGACATTCCAGCGTCGCGGGGGCCCCGTGCGAACCCCGCGGCACGGAAATTCGCACAATTCCGGGGGAAAAAAAAAGAAACGTCGCGGCGCGACGGAGCGACGGAGTTATTGCATTTCCCATCCAGTTTTCACGGTTTGTTTCGCATTTTGTCTCTCCCGCGCCCCTTTCTCTCAGCCCGCTGGACCGTGATTCCCTTCCGGGAAGTTTCCTGACACTTTTCCGCGGCGCCACCTTCCTCTTCCGCCACGCCGACCCCGCCGATTGTAAGCCGACGGAGTCGACCTTCCTTCTCCTCTCCCTCGCCGCTCGGCCCTTGTACAACGCAACCCGCCCATCTTTTGCGCGGCAAAAAGGCGCGCATCTCCAGCGAGGAGCCTAAGAGACGGCGCGACTTCGTTGACGGTTTCATCTCGTTTATGGCTTGCTCGTCCTATGTATCCATGACGCTTTTTGCCGCGTTTGCCGAGGGGGAAGAAAGGCGAGTAGAGCAATCTCGAATTGTTTACGCTCCAAGGTTTCGGCAAATTTAATGAAAATAGCGCACCTACTTTGTCCTTTTATTACATCCTAAACCCCAACGATTTTATAACTGTTTGAGGCACTTGTAATTCACGGTGACGATTTAACTTTTATGGTTTCTGACAAAATCAGGAAATTACCAATCAAAACTAATCTCGTGAATGATTTTTTTATTCTTTTTAAAAGCAATCGATCATAAAGTAGCAAAATGTATTGGACTAGGACATGTATGTTTTTTCTAATTAATTCATATTTAAAAATTAATAAAATGACTCGTAAAAACCATAATAATTGCTATTGTATTTGCAATACATTTTATAGGTTCTGTTCACTTATTATTAATAATAAATAAAAATAAACAATTAATTTGAAATAACTATTTCTGGGTAATAAAAATCTTACTGCTGTGTAGTAAAAAAAGTATTTGAAAAGTGAATCAGTCGCTGAGTAATAGTCAATGCATGCAGTTCGTACTCCAGCTGAAAAAAAACTAAAAAGTAAATTATCGAAATAAGTTAAAAACAGTTGCATTCTTGAGTTTTTACTGCCTCTTGCGAATTCTCGTTTTGCCCGGAAAAATTTATCTCTTCATTAAGAAAGTACAAGCATTGTAAGACAAGCAAATTAGCATTCTTGTATTATTTTCAAATTCTTTCGACGCGCTTAAAAAAAAAAAAGAAAAAAAAAAAGAAATTCCCCGAGACTTTCTAAATGTTTATATTACTTATGAACCCGTAGCTACGAGGCAGGCAGAGCCTCTCAATGCGGAACTTATTATGCAGCGCTCCCCGCGCTCACTTCTCTTAAGATTGTTATTGCAGAAAAGCGCAAACAGAGCCGTGAGCGCCGTATAAATTTTAATAATCGCGCGCTACGTAAAATCCGCAAACAGCCGGGGTACACACAGTTGCGCGGCGCCTTGGCACTCCCCCGCCTTGAAATTTAAGCAGCCGCGCCGGTGAACGCGAGACGCTCAAAGACGGTGTCCCGTGCCGGGGCAAACAGCGCCGCCGGTTTATTAAACCGTCTGCGCGCCCGCCAGGGGCGCGGGGCTCACCTTTGATTGATCCCGGACGAGCACCTAATGGGAATTCGCCCCGCCGCCCCCATTGTCGAGGTAAGGGAATTTGGCCGTGGGGCCGCGTGGCCTATTCACTCGCGGTTCGACGTCTACCGGTTGCTATGATTTATTCCGGTGGCATGGAAATTTCATCGCCCGGCGACTTTTGTCTCGCGAAACTTCGCTCGATCGACTCGGCGGGAAATTATTTATCGCTCGGCGACGACTTTGACTGACAATGCGGCCGAGCGGTGGAAAATCTGACGTTGAGGAGCGAAAAGTTTAAGCGGGATGTGCAAGGATAATTTTGGTGCATATACCTGCGGGAGGGGGACGGGGTATGAAGCGATGTTATCAGCCGACGTGGAAAGAAAAGCGCAAGAAGCAGATTCGCAACAGATGGATCCGCGACTCCTAGGATCGCTCCGGGCGCCTTATGTATTCCCGTCGGGATTTATGCGGCAAATATTTGCAAGGTAAGCCGCGCCGGGAACAAGACGGCAAGAGCACCGATAATGGATTAAGGATCCCCGCCCATCCTTGTCGAATTTGCCTGAGAAATTTTTCTTCTCTCCCGCCGCCGCTTCTCTTCTTTTTCCCGCCCGCGGCTTATATCCGCCTCGCTTCTCTCGCCGCTCTCTTTTTAAGAGGAGATTAAGTGTCGTTATACATAGACTCGAGATTTTGCTCCTCTTTTTTTTTTTACCGCACAAGTTGAAATTTTAATTCGATGAAATGAAATTCTTTTTTTCAGTCAAACGCACTTTTGATTTCTGATAATCGTAACAAAACTGGCTGCCAGATAAAAATCTCAAGAGGACGCGTCGCTAGTCGGCGATCTCTATTCTAATGCGTCTCATTTTTAAAGCGAGCCATTTTCCCCTGCCTCTTTTTTCACCGGCTGATCTTTCCCATCGCTGCCGGGCGCGTCTTCGTTTCTCCCGGCGGCGAGATGAATTGTCGACGTCTACGGGCTACGTTCAATCCGCCTAAAAGCCGCGGGAAATCCCAGCCCGTCCCGGTTTTCGCAGCTCCGAGCGGGCCAAGGCGGAAGGCCGAGCATGTCTCGGCGTCGGTGTATATCCGCGGAATCTCCGGCCGCGCGGAAATCAGCGCCGTAACTCTCCGGCGCGAGCTTTTCCTCTCGGCCGCCCGAGACATCTTCCTCGGTGGCGCTCTTCCCCTCCGCCGGGTTCCCGGCGCCTCTATTACCTTCGACATGCTTCTCCTTTCCGGAATCCGATGTTGACCCTTGTCGCGGTGGCCGGGCCACCGATCGCCAAAGGAACTGATCTCCTTTAAAGTGTTTTGTAAACCTTTCGAAAAAGCGCGCGGCTGCAATTCGATGCGTTTTCCTTCCTCGGGAATTCGGGTTACTGTGGAAGCTTTTTCGATTTGAACGTCTCTGAGTTGACTATATGCACTGAAAGAAAATTCTAGCTAAGATTTATCTAAGGAGTATGGTAATTTTTCTTCAAAATGGCAGTCTGTGGCCACTTTCCTATAAAGTATTGTAATTGTTACTAGAACATTTTTCTCAGTGTCTATTGACAAAAAATTAAAATAAACTTTGACTTGATAATAGTCTCGCTAAATTAACTGGAGTCAAATTTTTTCAAAAGTTAATTAATTAGTTTGCTGAAAGCGTCAAATTTTACTTCTTTAGAGTGGAACTTTAAAAATAGTGAAATTTCACCATTTGACTGCCTGTGATTACTAAATTAACTTGTGATTACTGACTTTACTTGTTTGGGCAAGTAAAATAACTTGTACCCAAGCTATATCTGTCGCTTCGTACTACATGATCAATATATTACTTGAGTTTTGTAAGAAAAAATCGCTTTTAATTTTTTTCACTGACGGAGTGGTATTTTTGTTTAAACGAAAGTATGGCAAATTGAATTGTTTCACTCGGTGCGCCGGAGGAAAATTGCTCGTTCAAACTATAATGCAACGGCGGAGCGGATCCGCGCTGCGCAAGGTTACGTGCGTGCGCGAGCGAAGCCATGCGTGTCTACGCATCAAAAGGCACGCTAGGTGTCCTGCATAATCATCCTTAATGGCTGAATTTCGGCGGAACATTATTCATGCACTGGAAGCTCGGTTAAATAAGCAAATTGAAAGAAGTTCTTGCCGGAAAGTTCGAAACTGCATACACCGTCAAAGTGAAGAGGCGTCGCGCTCCTGATTTGCAAATGTTCGTGCCTACGTTAAAATTGAAATTGTTTCGGGTGCATTTAATTGCAGCTGAAAAACGAATGAAGCAGGTGCGCGCCGGAAGTGCAGTGTAATGATGGTCTTTCAAATTGGCTGGTTTCAAAAAGGCCTGCCTCTTTTGCTTAATGAGAAGTAACGGTTGTCTCGGTTGACAGAAAATTTGACACGCTGATAGCGGATGCTGTTCTTCACGCTCATTACTTTTTCTGGGCGAGTGTAAAACCAGACTGAAAAGTAAGCCGCGATAAGAAATTAATAACAATGGCTCCGCAAAGCGGCACGCGCGTTGAATATCTTTGCCCTCGCAGAGTGGAAGCGAACCGGCGATACTTCGCAAAACTCACGAGGAAGTACTTTACATCTCAACGGCACTCGGCAGAAACGAATGTTATCGCTTCCTCCTGAAAATAAAAGAAAATTAATGCAAAAGTCATAATGCGTACTTCATCTCGAAAGTACACTTCGGCAAAATCTTGGCCTAATCAATAGCCAAACAGCCGAGATTCGTCCTTTCCATTCCCCGCACGAACCCCGGCGGCGGTCGAAAAACAGCGAGCCGTTAAACCTTATTACAAGGGAACAAAATCCAGCTGACGCGCATGTTAAGTTCCCCCTCGGCGCAAGACACGCACGTCTTAGATATATAGAGGCGCGCGTAACGCGGGGAATCGCTAAGCCAGCGCTTTTCTTCCGTCAGGTTGATAGTCGTTCGCCTCGCGCGCGCGCGTCCTTGAACTGGCACCCGGGGGGTGGGGGAGGGGGGGAGAGGATCGACTCGACGAATTCCTCGCGAATAGGCGCTCGTCTCGTGCCGAGAAACTCGATTAAGCGTCGCGACGGGTGGGTGAGCGCGCCAGCGCGGCTGAGAGGAGATTCACGCGTGGCGCTCTTTAACCGAGGCGCGAGCGCACCGTTATACATCGCGCCGCGGCAACGAGTCCTCGTTTCATCAGCCGTTGGCCCATTGTCTTTTGCACTTGTTCCGCGTGGGCGTGCCCTCAGACGGCGGAGTTTCCGCGGGGCGCCTGCTAAGGTGTAAAATTATTTGACTTATTCGGTGGGAAGGTGCAGATGTAGTTGAGCACTTTATGGGGGAGAGCGAAGTTTTGCTGAAAAAATGCCTTTTCAGGGGCTTTCGCGGCAAAGTAGTTGAGGATAGGCTTAAATAGAGTTTCGCGGTACGTCTACACTGGTATAACTCTTTGATCTTCTCTTTAAAAAAGAATAGTAGAATGTAAAACATTTAAAGATGCAATTTGATTGGTTAATGCGCGGTTGATCGAAGGATATATTTTGATATTAAAAAGTGAATTTATGTCAATTTTAAAAGAGGATAGCAAGATGTAAAACATTTAAAGATGTAATTTGATTGGTTAATATGCGGTCGATCGAAGAATATATTTTAATATCAAAAAGTGAATTTATGTCAATTTTATATTTTGATTCAACTAAGCGAAGAATTCTTGATCGTTTAAAAGATTAATGAAATACCTAAAGATTTAATTTTCTTAAAAAATGAAGGTCGTTCTGAATTTATTTATAATATATATATTTATTTTCAAAACTTTGAAACTCAAAAATTCAAATGCATGACGTCCTTTTATTTAGCGTTATATATATCTTTTGTGTGAGAGAATCTTATTTACAAATTAAAAAGAAATAGAAAATATTCGAAGTATTTTTCTGAATTTTATTAAAAGGGTCTAAAAGATTTTGCTAGAAAGCTAAAAAAGGCGTTTAGTTACATCGACAGAAATTTTACGTAAAATTTATAACCATTTCACCGAAATTACGGAACAAAATGTAATCGAAGGAAGATTAGACCCACTGAAAATTTTTACAGAATATCTCGTAAAAATTATGTTAATTTCTTGAAAAAATTATGATGATTTCTTTTAAATATTAGGGTAATTTCTCATAAAAATTTTCAGTGCGACAAAGCGTCCCACTATTACATTTCTCTCTCCGGAATTTTTTACGGATAAATTTTACAGATAAATACGACACGGTGTATCTGAAAATGTACAAAACTGTAGTTATAACGTCAGCATTAAAATCGCAAAATGCGTATCCAGCGAAGCGAAAAATAATCAATTCTCCGATTTACCGTAAATTACCTTCGGAAACTCCATCAAGAAAGCTTTGTATTTGCATATGAACCCTATCAAATCCCTCGATTCCTAATACAATTTAATACAATTAACCTCCTTCCCGTGGCGCTCCCCGCGTCTGCCGCTTATATTATTCCCCCAAGTAGACGCCTAATACTCGCCGCCGTAGACGTAAGCCGGAATGTAGAAACCGCGGGAATCGACGCGGAACGCGGCTCTTGTGTGGGTGTACATACGCACGTACGTGCGCCGGCAACTGCTCCTCTCCGCGGGGGGAATGTACGTACACAGAGGGCACCGCGCGAGAAAATTGCGCCACGGGGAAACGCGCTTCTCGCGGCTTATGATGAATGATCCGCGACCCCCTCGCGCCGAGGATTTCGCGAATCGCGAAAACGGGATTCTTTTGTGCCGCGGCGCACCCGCGAAAATTGCGCCGCTCCCAGCGGAATAGCCGCCGCGCCGCCGCTTCCACGCGTTTTTCGGTACATAAGTGAATTCGTACAGCACGAGAGTGAATCGCTCTGATATAAATTGAACGCTCCTTTTTCGAACGACTGTTTTTCTCGAGTGTGTATTTATTAAAGCCGATATTACACATTTCCTGTTGTTTTTTTTTTTTGCTTCTTTTTAAAAATGCAGTTGAGTAAATGGAGCTGGTGAAGTCACCTTCCATCCTTGAGCAAGTGGCACTGATACGATTTTAATTAGCGGCTGTAGGATACAATCGCATATCCGCTCGTTAACGCGTGCCTCGTAACAGTGGATATTGTTTTAAAAGCAATCGGATTCCCAGATATCTACCTGTTTACAAAACATCATGCGGGTCCGTCCATCGCAATGCATCTCCGTCCTCCGAATAGATATATCGCGGGTCTCTCTTCTTACGTTTGATAATTAATGCCTGGGTGACTAAGAAGAAAAAAAACGCTCGTCACATCGCGAAGAATTTTCAATTAATTCAACGCGTACGATTCGCGCGGCTATGCAAAAGGGGAGAAAAAAGGTACGCGGACTCATAGCGGGTGAATACAACAGGCGCGACTAACTTGCAGTCTAGCCGTCGCGTCGTGTTGCGCGTCAAAATTCTCGACGTACCTTCGCTCGCTATACAGGCAAGTGCATTCGTTTCGGTATCCCTCACTCCGCCTTGCATTCCGCTGAGCTCGCTAATAAATTGTACATCGATTTTGTGCTTTGAGTGACGCAGAAATTTCGATGTCTAGGTGCTTGTCACACGGTTTCCGAAGTGGCTCGCTCGATAATCGTTTTTCATTTTAACTTTCGCAACTGCGCGTAATTGTGAAAAGTGGGCGCATTTTTTTATCGGTGATAATTTTTCATAAACGTCTCTGATTTCTTTGACGAAGCAGAAAATATTTTTGTACGTGGCAGGACTCATTATTCGTAAAATATTAACCTTCGGGAATTATTTTCTAAAAATTGTGAAAATTAAGTTATTATGCACTTTAAAATTTTTATAAAAACTAATTTACATGAATATTTTTTAATTACGAACTTATCAGAATTAAATTGTTTAATTTGCGGTTCTGAATATGCAATGAAAATAAATAAACAATTTACCGGCGTATAATTTCAGAATAACGCACCCGCATTTGAGCCGAGCCCAGTGAAAACAAACCTTTTTAGAAAATTAATGTATATTCATTTCGGAAATAAATTAACTCAAATATTTACCCGGGAGTAAAAACACAGCGCGCAACACATGCAGTATTTACCGACTACTCGGCCTGCTCGAAATTTCAAATGAAATTCGCATCTCGATTAAAATGTTATTCGGTTTGCTCGGCACCACCGGCTAATTGCATCATCGCCCCGGCGTCATCTTCGCCGTGTGCGTTTCAAGACTCTCTCTCTCCTCGTATCGCTCGATCGAGGGAGAGAGAGAGAGAGAGAGCGACGAGCCTTTACAGTTACACCTCGGCGAGCAAAAAATTGCGGGAAGCGCGATGAGAAACGCGCGCGCCTAGGCTCAAAAAGCCTTCGCGTGCGTGCAGTGCGTAACGGGCCGCGGGATTCCACGTCGCGGCCATTCATCGCGCATTCTTCCGCGAAGTTACGCACACGTCCGATTTTCGAACGCGCGTCAATATTTAAGCGGAGGACGGGGGACGCGATAGAACGACTGCTCCGCGCCTTTTCCACGATACTTTTTTTTCTTCTTGTCGGACTTTTTTTTATCGTCCGCGATCACGGTGACGGCAGAATGCGACGTCGGCGCAGAGGAAGTTTTGTACGAGCGAGCTTGTCGTCATTGTCAGAATGGCAATTGGAAAGATCGATGACGATCGCTGCTCAGCTATGCTCTTGAACATTCTCGCTCGTGCATCTACGCGCTCTTGTTGTTTCTTAACGGTACTTCAATACCGCTGCTTGTAAAAATGTTACCTCGCGCTGCGAAGTTTACACATTGTGTGGTTTTCAAGCTGTTCTAAATGTTTAAATTATGATAAATAAAAGCCAGAGAGGTATACGAGCTATTTGGAATAATTTAAAAATTACCATAACAAAATGCATAGCGACTCTCGGGAATAAAAAGATTTTGCACTTTCATTATTGCATTCCTTGACAATGGGCCTTTCCAAGAATAGAATTTACCGGCTGAAAATTTTCTCACGTAATAGCACGTCAAAACGGAAAGTAGTCTTACATGTGCCCCTCTGTCGGCTTGTAATAAAGTCTTCCATTAAAACTTGCAACAATGTCCTGTAACGTTCCCGCGAAAATTGTCACCTCAAAGAACTCGCAAAGTGTCGTCTACTACCTTATTCTACCTTCTACCTTATACTACCTGCGGGGCATACTTTTTTCTTAATTAAAAAATGTCTCTAAATTACTTCTGAATAAATCCTTATATAAAACGTACTTTTTAAAATTGTTTTTATAAATAATATCGTGTTAATTAATTGTATAAAATACTATACGTTTTATCAACGATGATAGAAATAGAACTAGTTAAAGCTGAATTAATGAAAATTAGTAAAGTGCACCAAAAATTAGTGGAATGTACTCTACTAATCATCATTTAGTGGAGAAAATTTTAGTGCACTTTACTAATTTTCAGTGACATTTCACTAATTCAACATTAAAGG
>JAXIUT010000009.1:7455261-7471385 GCA_035586675.1 Eurytoma californica | reverse complement strand
TAATCATCATTTAGTGGAGAAAATTTTAGTGCACTTTACTAATTTTCAGTGACATTTCACTAATTCAACATTAAAGGGAATAGTTTATGATTGCAAATTTGTTGTTTTGCTTGCTAATATCAACTCCAATATAGGCATATAGAGAGGTACATAAAATAAATATTATTACATAGAATAAATAAACGATTATGTAATACTGACTGATAATACGTCGCTAAAAAATCAGCAAACATAGTAAAAAAATTGCCCTCCCACTTTACAATTTATGGAGTCCCCTGAAAGACCCGCGCGAAAAAAGAAGCACGAGGTTCGTTCAACAACGTCGCGCTATTAAAATCAAACGACACCGTGCGGATCGCGTTAGGTAAACAGGGTTAAAATACACGTGTACCCCATTGAGCGGCTCGCGGCAAAAAATAAAGAGCCAAGACAAAACCGTGGGCTCCCCCGCCGCGGCCTCCGTCAAAACACGGAATACCAAACGAGCCCGGAAAAAAAGCTCCGCGCGCGTCAAAGGATCGGCCGCGGCAGGTATGTAAACTCGCGGCGCGCACACGTCGACATAGAGATGCGCGCGCGCGGGAAAGAATGTGTCGCGCCGGGAAACAAAGCGCGTCGGGGTGCACGTGGGAATGCGCGACCCCGCGACGCCGATCGATGCTAAGCTTTCATTAGCCGCGCCGTGCGCTTTTTTTTCTTCTTTTTTATTCCGTTCGCTACTTTTCGAGAGTCGCTCGTCCGTTGCTTCCTGCTTTACGCGCGGAGGAAAAGAAAAAAAAAGAAACTGCGACGAGGCTCGATCGAGCGCGCAGCTGTACCGAATGGCTCGTTGCGCGCCGGGGGGACCGGCGCGCGGAACCGGTTTTTATTTCTGCTTTTCAACTGTTACGATTGTGCTATTTAAGTAATAGAAAGTTACATTAGCGCGCTCGATGACCGCGAATTGAATTAGTGCTACTTAAGTCTTTTATGACACGCTTTCGACTAATAATAGTACAGACAGGAAACATGTTGTTAAAAGCGTATCCTTTTATTTCCTTTTATCTGTTTTGTGATTTATCAAATCAGTGTATTTTCAAAGTAATTTTTAGAATCCCGATTTTTCTTTTGCTAACATGTATATTCGCATGATTTCACATTGTGCTACTTTATCATAAATTTAAAGAATAATGAGCGGACATGCTATTTGCATATCTAGATCGCATCGCGTTTGTAACAGTTATTTATTTAAATAATCCGAGAAAAAGTCATTTTTATTAAACACCTGTTTACCGTTAAATGTACTTCGCCAAAGTTTCTCAGTAGCAATATGCATCAGACACGTCGGTTCGACTTATCGCGAGTAGCCGTCTAGAATGAACGTGTAATTTTTACATGCAAATTTCTGCAATCGTAAGCGGCGATTTAATTAAAAAGTCGAAAGATTATCTCGGTTGTCCCACTAACTCGTTAAAAAAAAGTCGACAGCTCAATATCACCTTCCACACTGCGATACCGCGTAATAAGGCGGTTTTTACATCGAGCATTAACGACTCCGTAAAAAAGAATTATCGCCGCGCAAAAATCCACCTGTCGCTCCGCGTCACCGTCGAACAAGCCAGCCCCGATCGAAAGCCGACCCCCCCTCGATCATCGTTATCCGTATCCATTTTCTTCCGCTGAAACTCCATCCGCGCGCACCAGTTCAATTCCGCGCCTAACACGGTAGCCATGAAAAAAGGTCCAGTAGCCTCTTTCTCCCCTCCCCCCTACCGACGAGGCTGCGCGTTGTAAATCATGCCGGTCGAAAATCCGAGGTCCGCAATTACCGGGCGGATAATCCATCGTTATCTTCTTCCCCTCGGCCGAGCGATTCCCCGCGGCACGGATCTTCGGGCGCGGGTAATTGAATCCGTGCGCGAAACTTTATGCCCCTCCTAACCTTCATTTTCGCTCGAGCTAATTGCGGTGTATGAGATTTCCGTAAGGAAATTACCGGCCCGCGCGACTCGCTCTTTTTGCCTCTAGAGCATATATACATCCACGGGGCCTGGTACAGTGCGTTTCTTTAATTAAAGATTAAACCCGAAAGTTTGCCCTCCAGCCCCTCTCGCACTCTTCGCGGCTCGTTAACTCGGCCCGGTGGGCGAGTTTCCCGGAGGGGGGAAGGGAGGTTCCATTACTTGCGCCGGTCGTTCGCCGATTAAAATCGCTCGGATTTTTTTGGAAAAAATTGCCAAAATTAATCAAGCGCCGAGGGGGGGCGCGGAGGACCGAGCCGACCGTGGAAATTAAAAGTAAGCAGAAACGCCGCGAAACCAGTTGGCAAATATTAATTTTCGCACCGATTTCCACGGTCAACAAAAGACGAACAGCCCGTTTTAATGAAGTTCGCTGCGCGGCGGGAATAAAATTTTCATTTCGCTGTTTAGCCGAGTGTATCGACTTCAATGCTATTGGATTTCGAGCTGCAGCAAAATGCTATTTCTCATTTTATCGAAGCTTTCAATCAAACTCAATTACATCGTTGTTTCGCGTCTTGGAGGCTATGGGCGGAGTAAACAGCAAGAGTTTAATTCCCTAGGCAGGATAATTTCTCCCAACACTTATTTACCTTATTAACCCGATGTACAAATAATACTCGTTTCCATATTAAGTGCATAATAGGTGCAGGTTAAGCGTTGAGTACATATAATAAGTGTTTGCAGAAACAGTGTGCTCATAAGCAGCTCGTGCTGCAACTATGGAACAAATGAATGACACTGCAAACATGTATCTTCTTAGCGATCGCGAATTCCTCCGCAGCGTCTGCCGTTCCTTTTCATCCGGCGGCGCTGGGAGCAGACTAAACTACGCACGCGCGTGTACCCTGTTTGCGGATCGCGCGGCAATAACTGTTATGCCTACGACGGTGGGCGCGGAGCATTTGCGAAGACGATGATTAAGCGCGCAAAGCGGCGCGAGGGTCTACCCTTTTGATGTGGGATAAGCAAACACACGGCCGGCTTGATCGCCCCTCGCGCTGTATTGCCCCAGCTCGTCATCCCCTTCTCCTCTGTTTCAAGTTGTTAATAAACACGGGGCTCAATGAAGTCGCCTTTAAAGGCCTCCGCCCGGGATATACTTTGGTATCTTTGATTTATACGCTCCGGGCTTCCAGCGTGATTGTGTTTAACGTCGCGAGAAAACATCGCAGTCATTTAGTCCCCGGCTTAATTAATCGGGTGCCCCTTGCGCAATGACCACCGCGTAATAGCTCCTGGGAAGTACACGGTACATTTAACGCGGGCCATAATCATTTACCGCGAAAAGGCAGTCGGTGTTTATGGCTAATCAGGCTGATAGGTGCGAGGCGCTTCGCAGTGATAAACTCGGGGATACCACGGGAGACGCTTAATCTCCGCGAGATTATTCAGAAGGATTTCCTGCTGCGCGATGCGGCGTCACGTGCTGCCTCGCTCTGATTCGATAATGCTCGTAGTCAAGCGTTCGAAATTGTCTTCCGAAGCTAAGTTTCGCAATGGAGCCTGGCTCTTGCCCCCGCGCCCGTATCATCCTGAATCTTAATTAGGTTGCAACGTCGAACCTCCTCCTCGCTAAATGATTAAAACCGAGCCATGCATAACAGTTTACGCGTATGTGCTTTTATTAATTTATAGCTCGATACTGTTAGGGCAACAGTTGTTGTCAAAGTGCGCAGGTTTGCAAATGACGCGTTAAAATAGTGATTGAATTAGCACTTGGATTCAGTTTTTAATTTCAACTGCAGGATTAAAAGGTAATATTTTAATTTTTAATCTAAATTTCCGAATTAAAAAACGATATTTTAATTTTTAATCCACACGGATTAAAAAATAATTTTTTAACTTTGAACCTACCGGAAGAAAAAGCAATTTTTAATTTTTAATACAACGTTTTTTAATTAAAGAATTTGCAATCCGGAACTATGAAGAGAAAAACTATTCGCGAGCATTAGAAAAAAATGAGTATCGTGCCAGTCATTCTGTAGGCAATAAAAAAAAAGGAGGCAAAATGTGCCGTGAAGTTTTTTGCTAAATGTGCATTGCTGAAGTTGCACAAACTTTTTTGCAGCAGAATCGTACTTTAACGGGATGGTGTCAGCTATTTTTTGCATTACCCGATGCTTCTTTAAAATCGCTAGAATTTTTTCTAAAGATAAACGAGTGTTGCAATATATCTTTAATTGCTACTTAAATAAGAATTTTAATGTTTACACGCAGCGTAACACTCGAGGGAATTGCTTTTAAATGAATTCAATCAACGGAGCTTTTCATTAAAAATTGAATGCCTACATTTTAAACATTTATTAAATGCTAATAACAACATCGCTGATGGTATTGCTAAATAAACTTCGCTCAAGCCCATGAAGATACCGCTACAGCGTATAAAATGCTTTACCCGAAGAATGATAATTGCTTTACGTCCCGCGCTCCGCAGCATCTGGCACTTAAAAAGCTAGAAACCGTGGTAAAAAGCTTTCGCGGAATCAAAGTAAAACGCAATTAAAGTCTGACATACATTAAAAAATGCACGTCGAATTACTTTCATGCCGCCACGGTGAAAAGCTCCCACGCAAGCTCGTCGTCGACAAGGTCGGGGGAGCGTATCGGGCCTCGGCGATCACTGGGTCGCAAGGAATCCGCCGCTTTCAGTGATCGAAGTGGCGCATCGCTGCAGTGTAATCAAATTGCTCGGGGCCGGTCGCTGGTCGCTTCGTGCGCGCAGCTGCCGCTCGCTGCAATTAACGGCCGGCGCGCTCGAAATTCGAGGAGCAATGACACGCGGCCGCGAGTCGGCAAGCCGCTAATTATTGGCATGTGCCACCGCGCGCGCTCTCAATTATTAAACGCCCGCTGGCCCCGATGGCTTTTCATCCTTATTGAAGAGCGCCGCACGCCGTTTAAAGCGCACTCGCGTGCCGATTGTTTATCGGCGCGCCCCGCGGCGGAGCCAGTTTCGCGCTCACCTCCCTGTACCGGATTGTTCTTTTGAATAAAATATTTTTTTATTTTGAGAAATCGCGGTGAAAATTTTATGTCGTCCGGCGCGCGATAAAATTGATTTTGTCGGGTGGGGTAAAGTACTTTTTTTCTTCGCGCTCACCTCCCTGTACCGGATTGTTCTTTTGAATAAAATATTTTTTTGTTTTGAAAAATCGCGGTGAAAATTTTATTTTGTCTGGCGCGCGGTAAAATTGATTTTGTCGGGTGGGGTAAAGTACTTTTTTTATGGTGGAATATCGAATGAAGATTTTAACGAACGCGCCTCGTTGTGTGCGCGAAAAATAAAACGGCTTTACTTTGCGAGCGGCTAAATTAATATGGCTCGCGGCGACGGCGCCCGGCGCAAATTAATTCCTGGATATGTTTATTTAGCCCTTCTGCCCTCGGCTTCGAAATTACAACGACTCGAGTGTCTGCAAATTCGAAAAATGGGCACAATATCTCACTGCGTGCTTAAAAGCGCTGGATATTCCGTTTCAATATCAACATCGCACTGCGCTCGCAATTTCTGTTTGACGAGGAAGACAGCGGAAATTAAGCGAGCACCGTTATACGCATCAAGTTAATTAATTTGCGTCTAGGGTGTTCCCCTTTTTTTAGACGATCGCCTATACTAGTTTAGCTGGATACGAACGATTTGTAAGTCTCCGGAAAAGAGACAGTCTGAAGCGTTTAAATTAGTCGGCACATCTTTTTACGAAGGGAACGCGCAATTGATGTATACCTTCCGTGAAGTGGGTGTCGTGCGTATACCCTCGAGCTCGATTAATGAATTTAAAAGGCGGAGGTGCAACAGCGAGGGCTGTTTATTTATCTCCACTGCGAGGAAAACGACAGCAACCCATCCAGACTGTGACCCGCGCGCCGTGCTCTGCTCTGAAAACAGCAATTAATTATATTTTTCTTCGCCGGCGACACCACTTCCATTTCTCCTAATTACGATCGCTACGATTCAGTTGATTGCGCAGGGCAAAGGGACGAGAAAAAAGAGAGGGGATTTCTTTTTTTTTTTCTTTTTCTTTTTACTTCTCGGCGCGACGAAACCTCTTTATTTATTTTCCCCCCGGCTTTCCTTTCACCGGCAGTTTCGCGCCGTTTTTGCTTGTCAAAAGCGCGAAAAATGCTCAAAGGGGAGAGGGGGCGGAAAATAATTCGAAAAGTCGAATTCGCACCTTTTGCTCTCGAGTTTGCGCTTCGAACTCTTTTTTAGCCTTTGCCGTGATACCGCGCACGGGCGCGTATATATATAGCTGCCAGATGAATTTCATAAAAGCGGATCCGCGCCGTTCGTTAAAAACCCTTCTGCGCTCACGTTTTTCGCGTGGTCCTTTTGACCAGACGAATTTTTGGTACCCGCCGAAAGGAGGGTATAGGAACGCGATTCTCCGCGCGTGCGGGATAGCGATGGATTTTTACGAAGTTTGCCTGGAAAAATTTGCAAAAATTTATGTCGAAAAGTTTTTCCGATTGCATATTAAACGAGGAGGAGCCCGCAAATTCGCGCGTTTTCGCAACTTCGAAATTCCGCGCATATCTGCCAGGCGGTTTTGAAGAAACAAAGTTTTGGCTGAAATAATATCAGAAATTTTACGGTAGCGGAGGTTCACTTTGCATATGGTGTCACGTATAATACGACAATTCGTGGAACGAAGCGCGCAGAGGATCGGATTTTTTGAAACAATGGTAATTCAATATTAGCTTTATTGTTTAGCAATTCCAACGTATTCTTTTAACAATCGACGATGTTATGTCGACAAAGTGTAGTATCTATTCCTAAGGTCTTTTTTAAATACTAAACACATTAAATTAAAGCAAAATTTAATTTTAATTAGTTTTAGTTTAGTATTTTCATATTGAAATGAGTTTATTTTACTTTACTTACTATAATTTTAAAACTAATACTTATTACATTATTCAAAACTATTTCAATGATAACCCAAGAAGTGGCAGATATAATTAGAATGAATATTATCTTCCTCTCTAGTTGACACGTTTTCCCTATCGCTATCTAATTTTGAAAAGAAAAAGAATACACGGAAATAATTGGATTTGCGCGCGCACAAAGAAGTGACCCAAGATCGAGACTCATCCACTTACAAAGGGATTAAAGCTAGTTGAAGAGGAGACTTTCAGCTCGGCCTCCTTTCCTTGCCATTTTCTTCGCGAGTCTAGGTACACTTTTCTTTTTTCTTTTCCCTCCGCGCTCCGATGACGAGGGCACCGCCGATGAATAACCTTTTCGCTATCCTTATTGACTGACGGTCGGTCTCTTTGCCTTTCGCGGTTAATTATCCAGCGCGATGCCCGGGCCCCTCGGATATATACCTATAAGTTTCCCCCGGCTTTTTTTCCCGAGAAGGAAGCCTCTGAAGGGTATATGAAGTTTCAAAAGTTCCGGGGGGAAAAATAATTAAGTTTCGCTCTGCGAATGAATCTTGACGGCCGCCATCCTTAGTCTACGTTTTTAAGTGTTTGATAAATATTTTCAAATGAAATGTGAAGTTTCGGATTTTAAATATTAGAATCGCTGATTATCATCGTGTAACGGCATTCTTTTTTTTTCATTTCAAATACCATGTAGAAAAAAATATGTAAATAAATATACAACTTTAATTCGATCATTCTGTTTTTTTCTTTAAAGAGCCCTCTGTTTAAATGTTTAATTCGAGAGATTTTATTTTTATTTATAGTAAAAGATAAAAATAAAGGTGTAAGGAAAATTAATCCAAGCTTAGAAACGTTAAAATTGATGTTTTATTTATCAACTTCCATTGTTCATTTACAAAGGACTGCACCCATGGGGAAAACAAGGAAGAGAGCCCCTGATTCGGAAGTCTCGTGCGAACAAGTGGCGGAAGGATATTCCGCGAAGCGCATCAGGCGTAAGAAGGTGCGATGTAGCGAGCATCGACGCCTGGTCGTTTTGCTTTTGCAAAGCAGGCCCGTTAACCGGAAGTGTGGGACTGTCTGCTTACGTCGTTTCCCGTAGCACCGGACGGCCCTACACTTAGATTCTCGCGGCGATAGCCCCGCGTTCATCCGATGCATCTCACGTCCCTCTCTAATCTTATCCCTCTCGCCCTTTTTCCCGCTTCTTATCGTCCTCATTCCCCCCCGCCCCCCTCCCCTCATAATCTGCCACACTCTCGTCTCTTTTAATTTGTACCTTCGGTCTCGGAGGCACTTTACCAACGAGCAGTCGACCGTCGGTTTATTTTACAGTTACAAAGTCTTTCGCGCTTACGCTCGCCGCATGCAATTTGTACTTTTGTCAAAGACGAACAGCCGGCAAATAATCACGCGATCCATTCTGCCCTCAACTGGGTGCCCGCGCGAACGACAGTAAAAGCTGTAATGCCGCGATTAAAGTCATAACAGCATCAATTATTGTCTCCTCCGCGTAATCACATTTCTCGCGGGGTGTGCACTTACGATCGCCTCCTAAACACTCCTCCGCGCGATACGTCAATTTCTCAGCGGCGCGTAATCGCCGCGGCGACGATAATTGCAATACTCGGCGGGGCTCGCGTGGCCGAGGAGGGGGGAAAAAGGGGCGCGCGGCGGAAACAACAAAAGGAGGATCCCGCGCGAGAGTGGAGGTGGATGTATGCGCGCTTTTAAAACCGGCTTGCACTCTTATTATCCGCTCGCTCGCGCCTCTTCTTCCTCCGTGAGTCACGTCGGCCGCCGCCGGCGGCGGCTCATTGTTTCGCCCTCGGCGCGCACGCCCGCGCGTCCACTTCCGTCTTCCTTGTGGCGAAGCTGCCCTCTTCAACCTGCGCCCACCGTGACGCGCGCCCACCCCCGCCCGGTGGTGTACCCGCGAGCGCTGCACCCACGCAGGGCCGGAAGGCTTTGCCGATTCGCGGCTTACCCGACGTCACACGCCGACGCGGCCGCTTAATTGCTGGCTGCGGCCGACGCGTCGTGCGCCGGAGAACGCGGGAAAATATTGTGTAAGGCGACGCCGCCCTTGGCCCGCGTTCCGGGGGCTCGCCCGATTCCGCGAAATTGATTGCGGGTTTCGACGGCGATAAGCTGCCATTAGCCTGGGCTAATTACGCGGGTAAAGAGAGGCTGGCGTAGTCATTTTTATGAGCTAATTTGTGAGGAAATTAATTACTAAATTTTTAGTTTGATTTTTTCTGCAGTGTGTGAAAATTATCCCATTTGAAATTTGCCTTCAGGCGCTACCGGTGTATCTTGATTAATTTCATGACAATTCTCCAGAATAATCCATTGAAGCTTGCAAATTTCGAAAGAAAGGTGAAAGAATAATTGTTTATTGTAAATTGCAGTGTTTATACATTTAAAATTTTGATGTTTATGAATGAAATAAATATCTTATTAAATAAACAGTCGTAAAACTCACATCTATCACAGCTTAATGATATCACAGTCACTTATTAAAAACCGCTGCCAATAGATTGGCACGTAGCTTCCTCCAACTTAAATTAAAAAAATGAAATCTAAAATTAATTTATTAATAAAATAATCTTTTTCATTGAAATTTCTTTATATTCATTTCTAATGATAAAATAAAATATCGTCTTCAAACTATCGTTTTTCTGTCTGAATTGTGCCTTGTAAATCGAAAATAATAAAAATAATATCACAGTAGAAATTATCAGTTAACACATAAATAAACAAAATTAATCACGATAAATTAATAAAATAAATAGAATAAACTCTTTAAAATAAAAGTAAACAAATAAAACATATCACTCACACTAATAAATTTCATACCAATAAATTAAATTGATGAAACGACACGTAAATAAATAAATAAATAAATATGAGAAATGATTTCTGTCAATTGTTTTCCTTTTTCTAAAAGGATTAAAATGAAATTATTGTATTAATGTTAGATTGCACATTATTTTATTTCAATTACCTTTAAATGTTTATTAAAAAAATATATAAAATATGAAGTATCAAATTTTATACGAATATAATAAGTAAAATATTTCTTTATGTAGTTATGTTTACTATAGGAGTATAATTTTATCGATACTTGATGGTATATTAAAATTGCCCCTTTAATATTATTTTCATTTCTTACTGCACTCATCCGTTACTTCCAGAAAAACTTGATAAAAAATATGGGCAAAAAAGTTTGAAACGACTAACTATCTCAAAAAGCGAATTTGAAAATGAACAAAATGAAAAAATAATCCGCGCAAATGAAGTATAATTAAAAAAATTTCCGAGTCAATTCACACGGTAATTGACATTAACTACAAGGCTCGCTCGCCGGAGCGTCCCCAATTTTCACCCTTAACTCGCGCAAAAAGCCGGCGAAAGTTCCGCGCCGGGAGTGCGAGCCTCGGCTCGGTGTCGCTCGCGCGCGCGATAAAATAGACGCGGCGACTCCACTTACGAGCGGCAAAAACGAGACGCGTCCGGGGCTTAATCTCATCACGGGGGCCGCTCTCCTTCTCACCTCCGCGGCATTATCCGCGTTAAAACGGCCTGTGCAGCGCCTACATAAGGTCGACCCCGCGTGGCGACTGTTCCAGCGGGTGGCGTAACCTGATTAGTCCTCATGGAAAACGCATTAGGCCGGGTGCAAAGTGAGCGACGCAGGGCCGCCCAGTGTCATCCCCCGTGCGGTACCTTCGATTTCACGCCGGGGGCTGCCGCTGCGAGCAGAGAAACCGCGGCCAATTGCTTAATTGCCGGGCCGCGGAGGCTCCCGTGTAATCAGGATGCCGTCGTTTAGCTGCATTTAGAACGGCGGCGAGGAGGCACCTACGCTAATTCTCCGCGCCTCTGCTCCTCCGAGACGAGCGTCGCGTCTCCTCATTAATCTAGGCGCACGCGCAAAAAGAGACCCCGAGAGAGAGAGAGGATTATAAGCTGCACTCGTGATTCGACTGACCACCGGACAACCGACGCCTTTGTCCACGTCCGGCTTGCAATTTAGCGCCGTTTGACCCCTTGGACGCGCGGGCTCTCCACTTCGGGGAAGCGCGTGGGCGGCGTACGGCGCTTCCGACTTGTTGAATGAGACAGTCGCGCAGTTCGGAATTTCTGCTTTTCGACGAGCTGTTGTTTTTTTACTTTTTTTCATTTTCACGCATGGAGAAGGAGCCGGGAGCCGCCGGGCTATTGTGGTATCGGGCGAGAAATTGCCACTTCGGGATATCGATGATAAAGCGCCTATTGTTCGAAAATTGCCGCTTTCCGCGCGCCGGATAAAGTCTCCTTCTGGCGTCCCGTTGTCCGGGTAAAAGTGAGTTTGTGGATGATTGCGCAATGGTAGATGTCGTGCGGCGGCTGAAGTTTTCCCTGGGAAAAACCTTCATTTTTTATGCCGCGCGGCATAAATCGCCGGGCTGTCGCACGCCGCTGACATGTTATTATCTCACAATGTATACTTTGCATCATATTTTCTGCATTCATCGACGGTGCACAATTTATCACACCACTCCTATATTTTATCCAATTTATCATTTTCATGATGATTCTGCGATTATTAGCATACTAATTAATTATGTTTATTTATTATTTTTACTATATTTTTACGCTATAATTTAACGCTTCTCCTATTAATTAGTAAATAAGTTAATGTCTTTCATTCACAAATCGAACATAATTGAATTTGTTATTTTAAGACATATAATTAATAAACAAATGTTTTTCTGTTTCAGGTGAGTGATTTTCCACGCGTAAATCATTTCTCTTACAATACAATACTTTGTGAGTAAAATAACATCCAAGCATATACTTAGAGCTAAGTAGTTAAACGCTCCATTGTTAACGAAAAGCGATTTTCATTGTAAAAGTACAAACAATTATATCAGCGGCGTAAAATGATGAATCAACGAAAAAGCACTGAAGATAAATCGGAGGAGAGGTCTATTTCGCGAGGAAAAACTCGGAGGAGAGCCGTGACTCGGCAGACTTATGGAGAATCGCGGTTCCTTGTTAGCGAACGAGTTGTTTTTCTCCCCATTTTAGCTCTTCGCTCCTTTTGCGCTACTTTTTTTCCGGCCGGCCAGGAATTTGCGGCGGCATTAAGGGATTATTCCGACGCCGCGCTTGGAGATTCCGTATTTCAAAGCGTTAATTGCCATTCAATTGTAATCACCGAGGTCTACTCGGCGCGGAGGACATTTCTCTTGAATCTTGGATTAACGCTTTGTTTATACTAACGACACGAAATTAATTCCACTTGATGAATGCAAATTAAATAATTGCCCAATCTGATGTAACGCGATAATTCGACGATATTGCGTAACATTATTACCGCGGTAATTAGTCGCTGCAATTGTATCGTCGATCCGCGCGCAGTTCTAATTAACGCAGCGTGGGAATTTGCTGGTTTAACAAATCGCGATTATAAAACGCGAATATTTAAATGAAATTTATAATCACGAGAGCGCGAGATCATTTTGCACGAGAGGACGGTGTGATCTCGTGTGATTCATCATAGCTTTCATACCCTTCGCGCCGTAAACGTGAAATGATCGCGCCTCATTTCCAGCTAAACTCTAAACTCAATTACGCTGATTAAATCGTTAAGGCGTCGCCGTGAAATTTGCCAAATAAAACGGGCATCGCCATCTATTAGCCGACGTCGCCGGGGAATTATAACCGAAAGGGTCGGCGCGGCTAAAATTAAATAATCCCTCCGACGATATCCAGCTTAAGCGAACGCGGCGTTTTTCTCGCGCGCGCGCGCAAAGCAAAGCGCCCGGGCGTTTCGTCACCATTTACGACATCATAGATTACGGCCGGGCGTATTTCACGCAAGGGCTTTCGGGGAAATAACGCCAGTGGAACAAGCGGCGATATTTCACTCGCCGGGCAAATCATGCAAAAAGCCCCGTTAATTTTCGCGTTTGCGCGCGCTAACTTAAAAAGGAAGCTAAAAGTGCAGGAGCGGAAAAATAAAAGAGAGCCAAGTGGAATTGCAAGGGGGGCCCGGCCGCGTAACGAGTAGCGACGCGTCGCGCAGTTATGTACACGCGAGGCGGGGAGGCGATAATTTTCCGAAAGCGCGCGCTCATTTCGGCGCTCGCGAGAGAGAGAGAGAGGAATTGCATTATTTCGCGAGCGCCTAAAGTGGCGCCGGCGGCGCGGCGTCGCCGTCGCGCGGAAACGGGAATGAGAAAGAACAGCTCGTTGCGAACCGGCGAGCTAAGGTTTCTTGCTAAGCGAGACCCAAGCTGTGCGTCGGGGTTGTTATCGTGGAAAAATGTCGTCCTTTCGACTGGCTTTACTGCTTAACTTTTTAAAGGACGACTTTCTGTTTGCTCAACTCGAGTTTAAGTATTTCTTTGTAGTTTCGTGTAAGTGAAGACGCGCGCCTTCTGAGATCTTATCGCGTCTTTTTTGAAAAACTTATGCGAAATGCAAGTCAAATTTTTAAGTGATTATTATAATATTCCACTAGTTCTTTCGAGCGCGCTTCGCACGTCTTGCACTTCGAGCATAAATTTATCTATCCTATCATGATTTGCTTACATATTCGTTAATCGCTACTCATTCGTGTTACCGAAAATTTTTTCGAGTTTGATAAAAAATCGAATCGTCAATTTTTCGCTTATTATTTTTAGCGTATAGATTTTGAGCGCAGTTGTCATTTTAAGTCTTTAAAATTCATCAGTTAAAAAGATCAGTTTGCTTGGATCGCATCAAATGAAACGATGATGAATGTGCACGCTACCCTGAATTCTCCCATCGTTTTGCATTCATGATTGATTCTCGCAAACTGTCAATTATTACTAATAGCTGTTTTAATATAGACAATTGATAGTTGATGAAATTTGACAGAACGTCTCTTGAGATGTCAATTTTAGCAGGCATTCAACGTTAAACAAGTCATCGATTATACTATTTTTACACGTACTTTATTGAAATACAAATTCTTCATTCTAACAGATTAAATTAATTTCCAATACTAATCTTCAAAAATAAAGTACTTTATTTTTAATTGCAATTTATAAGTACAAATTAAACTTATTTGAATCTAATCTTCAAATTAATTAATTTCCCCCCTCAATGTAGAGCAATATCAAAAGATCACTTATCAATGCCACTCGGATATTATTTTCGAAAAGAGGTCCTTACCCTTGCCGTAGCCGGCTAAAGAGAGGCAGGCATCTCGGGTTACAAGCGAACTTTTTTAGCCTCTTTAAAGGAAAAAACGATCGGCCTTTCACTCTGACCTCCCGGCAGCTTCGACTCCTCGTTTTTTAGCCTCGCGCACTTTACGCCCCGTCGCCTTGTAGTTTTTTGTCGCCGGGGCAGCCCCGCCTAGCGATCGCGCGAACCAGGCGCAAATGTTGCAGGCGCATAGTGCGCATTACGCGGCGCCGATACGAAAGCACTTTGAAAGCGCCGATGGGAGGCCGAGACCGAAATTCCCAGCGCCGCGCTCTCAAAGTCACCGCCCTCAAAGTGTCCCCGATTTTCCATCGGAAATCCATACGAACTCGACCGATTTTTTAACGCGTCAATGGAAGTAAGTGTGATTACCGATGTGTTTGCGTATCGGCGCGCGCGCTGTTGACAAGCGGTGAATATGGAAATTAAGCCGGGGCCCCATTGTGAATAGAATTGTCAGGAGCGACGCGGTAACAATGAAAAACGCGCGCGACTCCCGGCGGGGCGAGATTCATTTCTACGGCCGCGCGCACTCGGACAAATCGCAATCGCGCGCGTAATCGCCAAACAATATCCATTAACGAAATTCCCCGGCGCTGCAATCGCTGCGACGGGGAGGCAAACAATCGGCGCTGTCCACCCACCGGCGCGGCGCGCCGATGTCAACGTCAAAAACGCGGCAGCCGTTTTAGCGAGCGCGCAATAAGCCATTAGGCCGATTGAAGTCTCCCCGGTGGCCCACGTGCTTAGCCGGCGCGGCCAAGGTATAAACAATCGTGGCGCGCGTCCATTACGGGCACCGGGCGATCGTGTAAATTTCACCGCGGCACGGGGAGGCGCCGCGCACCCGCGACGTCGATTAATAAAGGCCTTGGCGATCAATCAGGCGCGCCGGTGCCGCCTCGATTAATCAATCATGCCGTATTCTGAGCCCGCGTACTCTCTCTCTCTCATCTATCTATCTATCTATCTCTCGCACGGTACATGTGTAGGCAGGCACGTGGACGTCGGCGCCGTCGTCGGGCACGCGTGGATTTACACTGGCGGCAAGGTGGCCACGGTGATTGGACATTCGCGGATTGGCACGCCGAGTTGTGCGATTTAATATTGGTGATGCAGGATTACAATAAGTTTGGCGGAAAGTGGAACAATTTGGTTTCAATTTTTTAAGTGGTGGCTCTGATGCGACGTATAAAGGAGGTTCTATACACGGAATCGTTACAATGAAATTGTTAAGAAACTTATTTTTAATAAATTAAGAAATGTTAATAAAAATTACAGCATATTGTTTGTTTGAACTTTAAAGTAAATGTAAACCGTAATGTAAATATAACAACAAATTTTTATTTACTTGAAGAACGCATATTTTTTTTACGATTGGATGTTAATTAAGTAACCAGAATTCGAACACGCGCTTCACACGCTGGCATATTAAATGTTACGTTAGATATGTCAATGGGAAAAGTGCATAAACATATAAAATGTAAGTTAAATCTGATTAGCTTGAAATTAGTGGATAGGAGTGAATACTTTGTCGAAAGCCGAGACTTCCCGAACATTTCTTTTTCTCACCCTGCAATCCCAACGTTTGTGGAAATTAGATTACTGGTGTAGATTTAATCATGGAGCACCAGCAGCATTCTCTAGACACCCTGCTAGAAAGATCTTCAGATGACTTATATATCATTCTAAGGCAGCTTGCCCATTGTTGAGTAAGATTTGCAACAGTCCACCTGATGGACAAAATTGGAAAATTATTAAGCAATACTTGAACGTTTATAACTTGTATTTCCCACTTATCGTTATTAATTTTTTAATTTAAAAAATTTTGAATCTCGCTGGAGCCACCTTAAGAACCAGAAAAGCTCCTTTTGGAGACAGTAACAATCTTAGAAACTCTTCAAAAAGATCAATTTCGACGAATTAATATGATTTTTCTGTAAAACGAATATCTCACATTTATAAGGATCGAAAAATCCCGGAAGAATAAAGGGCTAATAAAAATGT
>JAXIUT010000009.1:7437579-7450658 GCA_035586675.1 Eurytoma californica | reverse complement strand
ATTTTTTTTTACTAAAAACATGAGATAGATGCTTGTTTGAAATGTTCCTCACGCGTAACTTACGCGTAACTAACGCACTTATCTTACAAACGATCAGTTTGTTAAATAATTCCCTCGACCGTGAAGGCATATAGTTTGAAGAGGATATACTATCAAAGGCCTTTGATCGGCCGTAGCCTCTTTGTAAGTAGACTCCGAACTATTATAACAAATCGAACGGTGCAGTGGTCCGCGGTGCGACGGACAAAGCATAATCAAACGCGTCGCACGGAATTACGCGGAAAGTGTACAAACGAGCGGCCCGGGCTGTCCGCGCGCGGCGAAAGCGGCTTACAAATGGTCGCGCGCCGGCCGGGCTAAGCGTCCGTCGCGTTATACACCCGGGCCATCGCGATAGGTAAAACGCTCGCTAATTGGGAGTCGCCGCGCAACCCGGCGCCGACCCCTTTGAGGCCGGCGATTAATTTCCGCTCGCGACCCTCCGCCCGAAGACGCGTAAAACGATATCGCGTTTCCCCAGCCGGCTGCCCGTTCTCGCCTCTCCCCGCGGAAAGTGCGTGCGATGTCGCCTGGGTATACATTTATGGCGGCCGAATGGCAAACAGCCTGGGACACCTCCTCGATTTCGCTGAGCAGAGCGGCGGGTTCCTTGCGTTTCGAATTTCCCGCCCGTCCAGCTGATCAGGTAGATGTGCACTTAGCGCAATGGATTTTGACGTGCATTGGATATCGGCAATTCTACAAAAAATTTGTACCTTGTCTGGAGATAAGAGTAAAAGATAACATCAGAAATGTGTTTAAACCAAAAGTCTCTTTTCTTTTTATACAAGGAAACATTATCTTATCTTAATTATTAGCTCCATTTGCGTCCGCAATAAGTAAGTGAATTAAATCGACAGGGTATTTTAAAAGTAAGTTAGCGATGATTATTTCTCGTTAATGGGTTCTTGTTTAAAAAGGTAAAAATATAGAAACATGACGGTTTACATTTTTTTCAACTATTTTTACAAAATAAATGTAAATTTTGTACAGAAATGCTCATAAAGATTGCGTTGCTTACACGCAGTAAGAAAGTTTTCGCGGTGACAGTTAAGTAGCAAGACCTGCGGCATTTCAAAGTAGTTGTTTCTTGCGTACAAATTGACGCACGCTATTATCTTCATTTTTTCCACAGCAGGCTTTGAACTTGGCCACGATGCAACATTAATGCCTCGAGGAAGGCTTATCCCGAAAAGTACCTCGAGCGCACACGATTCCAGCATAATTATTTTCAAAATAATCTGCATCTCTTATCTATATTTCGTGAAACTATTTAAAGAGCTTTGCCAGCATTATTATATTCCGCGCACTCATTATCCGGCCTTTCAATAGTGAGCGCGCATATAAAGAGATAAGCGCCTTAAAGTAGTCCCTTAAGGTGGAGGTCGCGCGGTATCTAGGCGCGGCATCTGGCGGCTATAATAAATCGAAATTCGCTAAATATAAATGATGTCGCGTTGCGCGCACGTGAAAAGGGCCGGTCGGCGTAATTGCGACACGTGAAACCCGATTGCAGGTGCCCGCGCGGCGTAAAAGGGACCGTAGCCCATTTCTTTCTTTCTCTCGTACACAGCGAAGCGTAAGATTATCCTTAACATCATTAGCGGCTTTGCATAATGGCTTTTATCTTACTCGCTGGCGCGACCCTTTTTACCCTTTTTATTTCTTTGTTTACGAGGCATCGCATTCGCGTGTACCGCGCCAAGGGATGATGCACACTTTTACAATGCAGAAATTCATTTTATTTGCCGATGTTGTTTTGTAAAATAATGAATGCACAACCCACTGCAGAAAATAAAAGTACATTAAGATTTGAAAAAAAAAAATTGAATTTACATTACCTCATTGTTATAAAAATTTATTTAGCTTCATCTTATCTTATTTAGGTAATCTTTAACTAATAGGAAGATTTGATATATCATTATTCAGTTATTAGTACCCTCTAAAATTGAATAAGTGAAATTTCACTTATTGAACTTTAGAGGGTAGAGATAATATTAGATTCAGAACCAAATTAATCGTTATTGTCACTGATAAGAAAAGCAGTAATGATGAATTGAAGTTAAAATAAACACTCTGCCCAATATTGATTGAACCAAGGAAGTTGTAGTATTGGTATTGCTTGTGCAATGTTCGAAATGTGTGTATGTTCTGCGAAAATGTGTACTCGAAAAGTTTTGAAATTGTCAGGAGTATAAGGGAGGGTTTGTCATAATAAAGGGTCAATATTATGATGGTCAGTTAAATGTCTCATTGTCTTTGTTCTAACAGAGTCGCTTGCCATAAATACGTAATTCTTTCTATTTCCTTAAATGTATCTTAAATCGATTTTCTGTAGGAAAAAGCAAGTATAAAATTTCGTAAAAAACGATTAATTTTCAGTAATAACGATTTGATAAAATTGTTATTTAAAAAATGAACAAAGAAATTTATTAATTTTGATAGTTTTGCGATTTATTGGATACAATTTTTAAAAGTAATCTTTATCGAAATTCCAATTTATGGTATTATTGATTACAAATATTAAAATATTGAATATATTATTTTCAGTAATCTCTTGAATTCTTTAGTGTATTGAGAACAAGCCAATTGTTACCATATAAAAAATATGTAGAAAAAATAACTATAATTTTATCTTCTACCTCATTTCAATAAACATGCATATCCTGAAATTGACGTAAAAGGGTAGGAAATACGATTTTCAACTTTTCGAAATTCGCTTTATAGCAAACAGTCGTTCTAAAGGTAGAAGAGCCGATACGCGCGGCGAAAGCCTTGTAAAAGACAGATCTATGAATTGACTTATCCAGTATCCCGGTCTACTGAATAATTCACGCGCGCTCCGGATAACTCGCCCCGCTCACCCCCCGTCCTCCCTCCGCCGCCGCGCGCGCGCGGCTTAATAAGAACGAATTACTAAGGCGGCGCGCACGCGGGAGCCGGCGGATTCGCTCTCGCGTTTCGTATAGGCTCTCGTCGCATATACACCGGTAAACGAACGGTTTATTACGGCTCGGGCACGCGCGAATATCGGATTCTTCGCCGGGCCGGAGGGTGAAAGAGGACGGAATAAAAAAAAAGAGGAGGGTGGAAGGAGCCCCGCGCTGCGCCCGCAGACAGATAAACGAGCATCGAAAAGCGATATCGGGAGCCGGCTATTTGTCCGTACCGCTTCGGTTAGCCGATATTAATGTTTTTATGGCTCTTTCAGCTTCGGCCGGGCGCGGCTTGTTTATGCGCGGCCCGCGTTACGCTTAATAGAAAGCGGAACTGCGCATTTTTCAATATAAGCTTTACAGATTGGCCGTGCCACTTTTGGCCCTTTTTTTCATCCACCGTCTAGTTCGCGGATTCTTTGCGCTGCGCCGCGGCTTGCTGCTAGCACGCGCAGTTTACGTAAATTTCGCGGATGCGCATCACTGAGAGAAAGTCTAATGGTTACTTTTCTTATACTCATCGTATCACAAGACTTTATAAACCATTATTTTTTGGAAACTACTACTACTATTAATTTTGGTGACATTTGATTGCAATGTTTAACAAAATTAAAAAGATTTTATCAAAAATTACTATTATTTTGCGGCGACATTTTATTGCAATGATTAAGAGAATTCAAACGATTTTTTCAAGAATTGCAATATTTTTTTTATAATCAGTTATCAGTTACAATCGTTCAAACGGTATCAGCATTGGCTTATCCACTCAGATTTTATAGAGGACTTATAAAAAGCTGAGGCAACAGACCCGTTAATGGGAAGCATATCTGTACATCTGGCGGTAAATGCGCTAACTAATATTGCGTACTAAATTAAGATCTGATTTAAATAAGTTCGCATTGAGTGAGGTACATCATGTAAATAACTTAACCGTCCGATAAATTTTCAATGTTTATTTAAAACTTGAACTCTTTTAGAATCTAAGCCCGAAATGCTTAGATATGTAGATTACTTGTAGATGATTGGTTTTCAAATTAATTTAAGAATCATAATAATTTATTCATTTTTCAAAGTTTAAATTAGTTGATTATTATTTATTATTGTTAATTAAGATATACCTAAATTGACTTTACATCTATCAAAAAGAAACTTCAAAGTTACGTTTTGGTTCAAATCAAGTGGTTTGTGATTTCACGGTATAAATTACCGTTCAGGTTCTAGAATCAGTAGTACAACGTACTAAGAAAGTAATAATAAATTTCTTATAGTAAAAAGTAATAAAGTGTTTAAAGAATTTTACTATACAAATTGATGTTAATGATATTAATGATAAAAATAGTTAAAATTTTTAACGGTAAAATTTATTATAACTTCTGGTATGCTCCACAAGCTACTAGAAAACTGAGTAACTTTTTAGCGAATTTTTTAGCGAATACCAGTTTAAGTTATTAACGTATGAAATTATCCTGCTCGAATTTTAATTATTTAATTAATTATATATTTCTCCATAAATCCCCTCGCTTAAAATGAATTTAAACTCGCATAAGCTGATCAGACGCGGACGTCCATGCCGTACATTTTAAAACAACGCAATCAAATTACTCACTCGGAATTGAATAAAAAGTCTTCGCCGGTAAAACTAAAAAATATTAACTTTGTACGTCACAACTTTGTCGCGCATTTCAATTTGTCATACGAGTCGCGAGCGGCCAAAAAGGCGCGCTCGCGCGTGACAAGCTCGAAATCCATTTTTACAGTTTCGCATAAAATTACCGGACTGCGCGAGGCGCGTCTTTTTGCGCATATCAATCAGCCGGCGCATTGTTTCAATGGGCGACGTCAAATGCAGCCGGGTCGGCCGCGCCGTCAAAAAGCGCGTGATTTATTCAAAAGCTCGATGGCGCCGCGAGGGTTGGGGGGGCCGGGCTCGGCTCTCCCGTCGACGAAATTCAAAAAGCGAAAGTTCGAAGCTCTCGAGCGCTCGATCGCATGTAAGCGCCCGGCGGAAATCGAATTACGCCGACTCGTTTCTCTCTCTCTCTCTCTCTCTCTCTCTCTCTTGCTCTCGCTGCTGCTCTCGCAAATTGAATTAGAAGTTGATGAAACCCCGAGGACTCGGGCGGAGAGGCAGGGACGTTGAGAACGACACGACTGCGGGGCAGGCCGTGGGATGGGTACCGCCAAATGGATTTGGCGGGAAGAGGAGGCTTGGCTCTCGCTCGGGCTTTATCTCGTCCAAGTCTGACCATCTGCCGCCAGCCAGTGGGTTATGCGACACGGAAGACGGAAAATCCGAGCTCCTCCTGATTTGAATATATCCGAGGCCAACTTCTGCGCGGCAGCGGTATTAATTAAAACTCGCGCCACCCCCGCCTCTTGACTGATGCTCGATGGGTCGATACAGCCAAATTGCGCGCAATATTGCCCGCGCGCAGCCGGAGATGCATATCGCGCCGCCTCATGCAAATCCGGAGGCCGGCCGGTGGCCGCTCGCGTCGTTAGGCCTTTTTTCCGGCAGGAGCGACGTCCATTTGTGGAAATTCGACGGGCGCAGGCCCTTTTTGGAGTGACGGATGAACGCCGGGCGATTTTTTCGCGATTCCAATCGGCCGCTATCTCTGCTCGGGACTCGCGGATCACACGACTACCGGAGGTCGGGGCTTGACGAGCGATTAATGACTCGCGACAAATGATTGAAGCGCATGTCGCTGGCGAGCACGAGCGCTTTGAAAAATTCCCGTTTCATTGATCCCGAGCGACTTTCAATTATTCCGGACGTTTTATCAAACGCCGTCATCGCCTTTTAAATCGGGGAGAAAGGAGAGTCCCAAAAAGTGCGCCCACTAGGTAACAGCGTTCCGCGCGCGAGTAAGTCGAGAGCGGCGTCTAAAAAGTAACGAGGGCAACTAATGCCGGTGCAGCGTGGAAAACGAGGCAATTTGAAGCTGCACGCAGCAATTACCGCGGCGCGCGGATTACAGTTTCGACTCGCGGCGACGTCAGGAAGGCGCGCACTCCGTCGGACTGCGTCAAATTGCGCCGTGTTTTCCGGGCCGCGGAGATAAAGCGCCGGCGAATTTTCAGAAAATAAAAGAGAGCACGCGCGAGACGGGGCGCAACAGGTTGTTGACTTTCTGAAAGCCCGAGCTCGCGCATTCCGGATGGCCTCGCTCTCTTTCCCGCTCGTAGTCCGCGCGATAGCAGCTCTCGTCTCTTATCGTCCAGAGAGAAAGGGAGAGAAGACGATAGACAAAGGAATAGAGAGAGAAAAGCGAGAGGTTGCAAAAAAAGAAGAATCGGTGGCATCCGATGCCTGCGGTGAAAAAGGAAGAGGAGAATCGTCACAATTAGCCCGTCGAGGTCGTGACAAAGACCTTCTTGCGCCGGGCGACGTCGTGTCGATGCGGACGAGTTAATTTCATCGCGATACGGGGAGAGAGCGAGCGGCGGCCCGCACGAGCGACGGAGGTAGAGCTGCGGATAAAAGGGCTGCGTCGCGCCGCCGAGGAGGAAGAAGCGGACGGGAATCGTGCGGACACGCTAATCGTCCGGGGCTTCTCGGAACTGAAATTCCTCCGGCTAATCGCACGAGACACGAGCGGGGCGTGTCCGACCTTTACTCTCTCCTCTCCCCATTCCTTCTTCCTCTTTATTTCGAGACTTTAAAGCTCGACCTACCTTTGCCGAAATCTCGGAGTTACACCGAGTAACTGTGTGTTTCAATCCGGCGGCTAACAATTTATATAATAATGGATTGATGAGAGAGATTGGCTTCAGAGTGGATCTCGCGGTCGTGCTTAGTAGGGATCTTTAAAGACCCTAATCAGACCCTTATTAAAGTTTCTCCGGAGCTGTAATTACGCCACCGATGAAACTTTTTTTCAGGGACACCGTCTCGCCGTTCCCTTCGAGTTTTTAAACGTAAATTATTTAAATTTCTTGATAGAAAATATTTTAAAAAAACTCCCTCGGAATACATTATGTACAGTTAATGAGGGTCTAATTAAGCTACTATTTTAATAAGTGATCAACTTGTCATAAGCTTGCGTTAGCCCTTATGACAAAATTATTCTTGCGTTACAGAACCCCTTTTTTATATCGAATATATTATTATTTCGGTAAAAGTACATCCCGAAAGTTCTTTTCTCAATAATTAAACCGGTACCTGTTTCGATCCACCAGACTGCCGACGAATCCCCGCAATTGGCAAACTATCCAGCCGCAGACGTTTACCCTTGAAAAAAGACCTGCTAAAAAAAGAAAGCCCTTTGAAAAACTAAAACACTCAACGTCTAATCTAATCCCAACCCTTTTCCTCGAACTCCTCCCCCCGACCGACTAGTCTGGGAGTCAGACGCGCGGAAAGAGAGGCGGATGCGTCTGCCGTAGGCCGCATCTGCGAATAATCCCCCTCCTTCCGCTTCCTTCCTCTTTCGACGGCGGACGTGTTGACTCTTCTGGCGCTCTTCCCCGATTCCCTTTCACGCGTCGACGGTATGTACGAGTACCCACGTCTTTTCCCCTCGTCGTCGCGGCGAAGGTCTCCCCTCCCTTTTTCTTTTTTAATCTCGCGGGCGCGAACGTGACCTTGCGAGGATGCGCCCGCTCGGGACAGGTTGTCCGCGCGCGCGACACCGACTCCTCGTTTCTTTTGCTTTAATTGCCCGACGCCGCGCCGAGATGAAGGCGCTCGCCGCGTGGGAAGTCATGCGCGGCGAAATTGCGGTTTCGAGCCGTGGCTGTAATTAAAATTTGAATTGACGCGCGCGGACTTTCTTTTCTCCTTTTTTCCGTTTCCGCGCGCGGGAGGGGAAAATGAGCTTTTCTGGAAAATTGAGTGATTAAGCGTGAATGGGCTTTGCCACGCTTGCAATCATCAAATTAATGCGGAGATGAAGAAATTAGTAGTTAAATCTTAAGCGAGCGCTAAAATTTGAATTAATTTTGCGGCGCTGTAATTGCGGCTAAATTGGTTCTTTCGGGGGCTTTTGTCGCGCGCCGCGCCGAGTTTTTAAATGCAAAACAGCCCGGCCAATATTACAGGCTGAAATGCAAAATACAATTTCTTTTGTATTTTTATCTGGGGCATTGGAATCTCTATTTTGAATTTTAAATGCTGGAATGTGTGATTCAAAATTAGCGATGTATAGGAGTTTACGAAAACCAATATTCATGCAAATTCAACTTATTTCAGAAAAAACTATCATTTTTTTATACTTTTTAGACGTTCGAAGGCTCGGGTTATTAAATGCAAGCATTAAATGTATTCCTTAGAAGATATTTTTTGTTTCCTATTTAATTCTTTTGAGATATAAATTTTCAAAAAAACTCATTTTATTCAAATTAAGATCTTTATCGCCAAAATCGAATCATCTTAATATTCAATCCACGGCAGCCATTATTTACTAAAAAAGTCTATAAGCGATTATGCAAAGTGAACTCGAGATCAGGAAATATTAACTCGATCATCTTTTTTTCATAACGACAGACGCTTTTTTAATTCCCGATTCTCATTTTCATACCTGTCTACTTCAATCTTCTTCTCTCATCTTCTATTACACTTCGACGCCACCGTGTTGTCAATTTTTTTTTATTCACGTTCCATGAATTTAAAGAAGTTTTAATCTCGAGGGAAACAGCTAATTATCTATTACGTACTCTCGAAGCACGTACCTACAATTTCTCGCGCAAGTGTAAAATTGTAATCGAATTACAAATTATCACTGCGCGATATACGCCCCGTTGGAAATCGCTCGTGAAAAAGATGCTCGCACATAAGCGCAGCACAAATTCTCCGACGCGTGCGTCAATTGAATCGAGCGCACCCGTTTTTGCTGCAACCAGCTCTCCGCCGCTCCCCTCAATTTTGCAATATTTTATACGTTACTCCGCGCTCGCGAATATTCCATTACCCCCGCTCGTTTACTCCACTTCTGGGCACTCTCGATCGCTTACATTCCTATTAGTACGGTGCGCAGTCGATGCTTCCTGCCCGCGGCGGCGGCCCCCGTAACGAGGAATGTCCGCGGATACCGAAGATTCATTCACGGACTCGTTTTCCCCGCGCTCTCGATTTGTTCGTCCACTCTCTCTTTCTCATCCCGCGAGGGTATTCGTTCGCTCTTATACGGCCGAGTCCGCCGGAGCGAGCGAGAGAGAGAGATTCGCCGCGCGCTAATCCGCAGCGGCGTTTGCGCGCGCATTCCTTCTTCCCTCCCGTCCTTAAGGTTGGCTCCGAGGAATGCGCCAGCCTCTTCCCTCCTCGCGGCTCGCCTCTGTTACCGCCGTGGAAGGAAGCCGGGGGAGAGGAACGCGCACGCTTCCTCGGACAAGGAGATGGAGATGGAGTCGCCCGATCGGGGGATGGAATAAAAGATATCCGATCGCCAGACGACGGGGAAAAATTATCCTTTTAATCCGCTTTCGAGCTTGTTGAGATGCTGATTTGCAATTTACTTTCGCGCTTTCTTCGATCTCGCTTTTTTTTTTAACAAAGGAATTTCTAGGCAGCGCGCGGGAAATTTAAATGTGCGAAGCTGCAAGCTCATAATGGGACTTATCGGGGAAATTCCTTTCGCTATTTTACGGGGCTGTTTAAAGAGGTCTTTCTCCTCAAGCGGAGAATAGAAATTTAGTGGTTTTTCAAATTATAGTGGTTCCAATCTCGACTTTCATTTTTGTAAACTGAAATTTCATTCCCCTCCTTTAAAAAAACGGTGGTAGTATGTTATGAAGCTTTTAAAGAAAAGATTGGTTAATTAATGGATAATTAAAATTCAAAACGATTTAATATAAATTATTTGAATCAAAGAATTTTTTGTTTATTTAAATCGCTTAATGAAATAATCAATTTTTAAATTTTCTAATTAATCTAAATTTACTTATTAAATAATTTGGTCAATAAATGCAATTTAGTATCTGATTTCGTTTCTAACCTGAAAAATTAAAATGCATAATTACCTGTCATTTAGTTTACGCGTTGAAAAATAAAATTACTTATAAATTAAAAAGAGGTGCCTTTCTGAAATGGAAAGAATTTTTTGATAATGAGTATTTTTCTAAAATTTATGTACGAAAAAAATTAAGCGCAAAACTAGCAAAAGAAATGATCAACTCCTCGCTATCTATTAAAAACGCAAAATTATAATAATGAAAATAAAATTATAAAGATAGTATACCCGACAAGGAAAGTAAGCAGGACAAGGGTAAGGCGCAGGACCTTGGGGAAAAGTTGGGGTAAGGCTGAGATTAGAGAGACGCAATATCAGCGAAGTGACAAGTTCGGTGCGCGCCACGAATAGCGAAGTGCCTTGGATACATATCGGGATTCTCGTCGCGCATCCCTCCTTTCTCCCATCCGTCGCCAGACTTTCGCGTGTACAGCCGGCTCGTTTGTCTCGCGGGCCGGCTCCTTCGTCTCTTTCCGCCGCTCCTTATCTCCCCCCCAAGCTCTGCCGTGGCGACGCTATTTTTAAAGCGGAACGCGACAAATCGCGGACGGACTTTTTGCTAAACTTCCCCGTATGCCACTGCGAATCAATTTATTTTTTAAGGCCGAAATAAACGCCAAGGCCGAGTGGAACTTGTTTCTTTCGTTTACTTTCTAAAAAGGCAAGTCAGTGCTAATCTCGAATACATGTACGCTAACAAATCAGTGAAAATTAGCCTCTGAAAAAGTGGAATATTTTTTAGGGTAGTAATAGCTCTTATTCATTGGATAAGGATATTATATTTCAATTTACGATATTATTAGTTTTAATTTTATACAAAATTTCATTTTATCCATAAAATTAGTTTTAAATCTTTGTACAAAATATTCGCGAAGCTGATAGACGAAAAATATTGAACTTTTTTAAAGAATCACCCTAATAAATATTAATTTTCAGTGAAATTTAACTCTTTTATAAATGCGACTTCTTTTTTGTTCGTCAATTTCTTTACGGCTTCTTTGATACGCGTACAAGCAGCAACGAGCGTCAATCAGGTCTCGTATCTCAATATCGGAACAAGACGCGCTCGGCATTATTCGCCATTGTCCTGCGGACTCGATAAGGCCATTGTGCGGCGGAAGCTGATCAAAGGCCAAGGGGATATTCGCGATTTATCGAGCGGCCTAATTATGCCGAGTTAAAACGCGCCTCGCTCTCCCGATATTCTTATATAAATCCGCCCCTCCGCCGTATTTCATCGCGGGCGAATGGCGTGGCGACGGTCGCCCATTGAACGCGCGCCATCTGGAATATCAATTTCTAATTCCCCGCGCGTTTCGCGCGGCGAAAATCAGGAAATGAAGGGAGGGCCTTTTTCACGCCACGGCGGATGAAAAGCCCCTTGCGCGCGACAATGAAACCGACACCCTCCCGAGTGCGCGCGAGGAAAAAGTCTCTCTCCTTTCAGTTTTGCCGACGACGAGGAGGACTTTCTCCCTTTCGTTTTCTCTTATTATCGAAATTTATTTTCAATAAGTGCGCGGCTTATCCGCTCGGGAACTCGATAAGCTCTCCTTTTTACGGGCTGAATTCGTACGTCTGCGTGAAGATTCTTAAATGGATTTGAGGGGTGTGGACTTTTTTTGTAAAGAATTTTTTATGCTTACATTAAATTTTTATTTTTTTTTTTTTTTCAATAACGTTTAAATATTACCTCTTTTATACGAATTCAATTTTTTGTAATTAAGCTTTAATAAGGAAATTGGACTGACATAATAATGTAATAAAATTGTTCACATAATTTATTTAATTAACTGGTTTACTGTAATTCCACCTGAAGTAATAATTACATGAAACTATAAGTTTACTTTAAAAATTATCTTTAATTTAGAAAAAATTACAATACAGTTCAGTAATCTTGAGACCAATTAGTGTGTAATTAGGTAAAAATTACTCAGCACAATCGTAGTAAAAATTTCAACATTTTGATCAATTTTGAAATACTGTATTGTATTGATTTCTTAACCCCAAAATTATTGTAACTACAGACTAAGTTAAAAAAAATCTCTTCACATATACTAATAACGACTTGCCCTAACAGCAAAAGGAATTCTTCAAGAATTCTGTTATGTGAATTTTATCACAGATGTTACACGAAAGAGCTCTTCACGAACTCTTTTTGCTGTTAGGGTTGCACATTATCTTAAAAGTATTACCTATAATTAAAGCTATAACAGTTAACTTCATCTTGGCCTGTGCTCACCATCGATCTATCGCATTGCAATAACTCACCCAAACGGCGCATCATAATTTCGAGAAAAATGCAGACTCTTACGCGAGCGTCGCCCGCGGCACTAAAGCCCAATTTTCATCGAGCCATGCACCTAATCTCCATCTCCCCTGTCGCCCGTCCGCCCCCCTTCCCCCGCTTCCGAAGCTTTTTCTCGCGATTTTGCGCGGCGATAAATAATCCGCCGGCGGTGGCTCTCCTTTTGTACTTAACGGATCCTCCCATTACACGGACCGAAAATTCAGCGCAGGCCGCCCCCGACGCGGTAGGGGCGGGTGGGGGGTGATGCGGTATGGTCGCCGTCTTGAGCCGGCTCGGCGCCTAATGGACCGAGCGGTTATTCCGTCTTCGCGTCAAAGGCGAAAATCGCAGGGAAGGCATAATCGACGCTAAATAGCTCTCAGCGAGGAAGCCGCGACAGATTAGCGCGAGAGGGGGACCGGGCTATATATATAAACGTATCGGGAGTGCAGCTGCTCGTGAAAAGCGATGCGAGCGCTCGCCGCCAATGCTATCGATTGGATTGGCTAGCATTTTCTTGGAAACATCTTTTTTCGCTTTTAAGGGACTAGGGGACATATAACCGATTTTCTTAATTATTTATCTGAAAAAAAGAGTTTCAAATTAAAAATTATATTTATATTATATATTTATAGTATATAACATTTTTTACTCATTTTCATCCAACTGGAGTCATAATTCTATCTGGAAACTGAGATATGAATTGTCGAATATTCTTTCCTTTCACGACAACTCCAGACCACAATTTTTTAATCAATTTAAATCAAGCTTGACTTAAAATGTTTGGTTTTAATGTCATTTAGGGCTGACGCTATTAGTTTGTTATTTTTTCACTTGTATCAAATATCTGATGCCTTAAAAGTC
>JAXIUT010000009.1:7426178-7437479 GCA_035586675.1 Eurytoma californica | reverse complement strand
CATAAATATAATTTTTAATCTGAAACTCTTTTTTTCTCAGGTAAATAACTAAGAAAATCGGTTATATGTCCCATAGTACCACCTTAACGCACTTAAAGTACAAGAAATATGTACGATTTGTTATTAAATTTCAGTAATTTCGCGCTCCAATTTTCTCGCCCCATTAAACGCTCCGTTTAAACTTTGTCAATTAATCGGACAATGAAACGGTTAGAGCGGGAGTCAACAAAACGCGTAATTGAAAATAAAGTTCCGGGCGGGATGTTCAATCGGTGCCTAATGAAAGGCGCGCGGTAATGAAATTTTTGATAAAACTGCCGGTTTCAATGAGCACAATCTCGCGTCTCTTTGCCCCGGCCTAATCAAATAAAAGGCCGCGTAGCGCGGGTCTGGTTGTCTCGGGAGCGCGGGAGGCAACATTTGAGCAACGACGGCGGTGTAAAGCCTCCCCGGGGTTTGTAATCCAATTATAACGCCTCGAATAACGGCCTCCATGTAAATCCGAATTATTTCCGATGTGTACTAATCGCGGCCCGTGTAAGTCCGCGCGCTAGGACGTCTAATAGGATTTAACCTTTTATCCTAGTAGATTTCTCGACCCGCAAGGGTTAGAATTACATTATTGGTACAAACTTTAGATAATAGAGCCATTACGTTTGGTTAAGCCTTTTTCCGGGACTTCTCAAGCGCATTAGAATCACGGAGCTTTTATATTTTAATCTTCAAAACATGCCTTTCAAAGAGATCAAGGGACGAAACATCATTCACGTATGTACTTTTAAGGCTTTGCCTTTTAAGAGAAAGATATAAAAAGGTCGTTCAAATCTTTAATCTTGAGTATTCTATTTCCAGTCGGGAATGAGTTATAAAGATAACTTTGGAAAAAAAGAGTAAAAGAAGCTAAATAAATCCGAGAAATAAATAATAAAAGGAGCTTTTATGGCGACCGTTAATTGCCTTCGGTCGCTCCAGTGGTTTTATACTACACTGTTATGGCCGCGGTCCATTGATTAGGATGTATTGCAGCTGTCAGTTTTACAGCGGCGCAGAGCCGCGAGCTTTAAACCCGCGACACAAACATTTAATGAAAACTAAGCATTAAGAAGAAGAAAAATCCGTCCGCGCGCATTTCGAAAACATTCCAACATTTATTATGATGTAAATTATAAGCTTACTTATAAGAAAATTTATAAGCCGTAAATATTTATTTTTAACTCGCTGAGAGTTCGCGACGTTAAGTGCTTTAAAACGCGGCTTGTAAAAATGCGCGCTCGCGGTTCGACGAGCGCACGCCCAAACGGCGCGCGCGCTCCACGGGCAAACGAGCAAAACAGATAACCACCGGACAATCTTGCACACCCCCGTTTACCGGCAAAATTTTATAGTTTCACTTTTACTCTTATTTTTCGCGCCGGGGGAGAAGGAAATTTTAAGCTCGAGATAATTTATATTTACGAGTGCGCTCGCATATATCACTGCTGGAGTAGCACTTTTATAGAACAAAAACGCGTATTTTTAGTTCAACAAATAAATAGTGCTTTAAAATAATATTTTAAACGAAATTTCAGCGTTTTCGCAGCTGGGGCTTTTTGTGCCGATAGCGCAGGAATTTTCAATTCGAACGGGCTACATCAAAGTATTAAATGATTTTAAATCCGGTTTTATCGTGTCTCCCGCAAAATCGTATTTTTTATGATTTTTTGCGCGAAATTTTCAGGTTTTAATCCGCGCTGCGACGGGGAATTCAAACGATGAAGGTAATTCGCGATCGAAAATATCGACTTGAATGCCCCGCAAATTTGGACATATAATTTCGGGCGTTAATTAACATAATCTTGTAACGTCACGATTAAATCACGCGCGCTATTTACAAACCGCATTTTTAATATCATTTGCGCAATAAACTCGAAAAAAAGAAGAATAACACGCGTCAATATTTCAAATGGACTCCGCTTTTATCTCGATCTCCCGTCTCCATCCATTTTATCGCTGGTATCGTTAACATCAGTCCACTTCTCCGGTTTCACAAGAGAGAAATGACCCTCGGACAACTCCCTCTCGCCCGAAAAGTCGCATCCCCTTGAGCTGAGCGTCGCTCGCGCTTAAATAAAGTCCGGCGCGCCGAGCCGTAAGGCCACCCTTGCCGCGCGGCCTTTTTAACGTCGCTTCATAGCTCGTAAAGCTCGCGTCGATCGTACATAAAGCCTTCGACTCGCTCGTAAATTTGTGCGCGCGCGGATTTTCTCCCTGCGCTGGGCGCGGGGGTGACGCGCGGAGATTCCAGCCGCGACAAGTGACCCGCAGTCGCCGCCGCGGGCGATAAAACGCGCGTCCCGCGGCTGGATTTCACTCCTCGAAGGGCGCCGGGCGTCCTTCATCCGAGGGGAAATAACCCCCGGAGTGCGCTGTTCCGCAGCCGCGCGGCTGGTTTATTCAAATTTGACAGGGTCGTATGTAGGCCGATACTGCGTCTTTTTTATTGAGCGAGAGACGGTCCCAGAGTCGGGGGATGCCGCTGAATTGCCCCTGCATATCTTCTCTGATGCCTGAATTTGTATTCGTGGGACCTAAAAGCACATTTTCTTACTTATTTTTACATATATACAGGCGTAGAATAAATTGTTTCGTTGAATAAAATAATGTATTTAACGTTTTATTTTCTTTTCTGTTTCAGGTAAGACAAACATCCTTTAGAAACATAATCCAAGAATGTAAGATAAGAAATTTAATCGATTGCTTAATCTTAATTCTAAGATAAGTGAGTACACAATTCATTATTAAATTTCGATCGAGAGAAATAAAATTTATTACCATCGTGCTCCTAAACATGAAGATTCACCTCGCTCGCGGCGACAGACATCCATCGTTGAAACGTCGACTTCGACCATCGATAAACGTCGATAAATAAGTGAAATCGTGAAAAAGCGAAAGGCGATCGCCGTCCGCCCCTTATCAATCAGCCTTGCAATTCCCGGGAAATTATGAATAAGTAACAAGCGGGGATCGATCCCCTGTCCTCGTTGGAACCTCGTTCACGGCGGCGGACGCGAAGATAAGGCGAAATCGTCGTCGTGACGGAAAGCGGGCAATCAATGACGAGAGGGTGCCACTTACATGGGCCGTCACCCCGGCAAATGATTCCGGAGCGACTGCTATTGGAAAACGCCGGTATACCGGGGACATTCGAGTGCGCTCGTGCGTCGAATCGGATGTCACGCGGGGCTTATATACCTATGCGCGTGCGGGAGACGCGCCTCGCGGGCTACGATGCCTCGCCCCCGTCATCCCCGAGTCTGAGCACATAATCGCTCCGCCGTATATCGCCGGCGTCGCCCCCGCGTTATGACGCTATATTGTCAATCACGAGGTCAACTGAATCCCTCTCGATGTGGTTTATCGCTCTCGAGCTTAAAGTTAATTACGGGCATTTGATTACCTGTCGATACCGCAATGCTACTTCGTATCCTGCATCTTTATTAGTACAGGGTTTGTGTTTCGAAAATTAGTTACGTACGTAACTTTCATGCTGTATTCGTAGGGATGTAAGTAATATCGTAAATTCATAAAGTGCAGTAAAACGTGGGAGTATTATTTTTATTTTTTGTTGACAAAATAAGAGATTTTATTACTACACTGTCTAGTAAGATTAATTTTTTTTCTTGTTAAATGCACTAAATATCTGTTGCAAATTTATCATTGCTTTTGTTACATTTTAGCTTTATCCATGCGGAAAGATTTATTTTTTTTGTTGATCTATTTTCGACGCTAATATGTTACTCAATTTGTTGTACCGATCGATAATTGATCGAAATTTATATCCCAATGACAAACTCAAGCTCAGATTTACAAAAATACGAGAACGAACAAATCACTCGATCGTGCAAGCTCTCCCAGCAGCATCGCAATTCCTTCGAACAAACACTTCCCGCAGTTCTCGGGAGCGTCGCGTCGTTCGAGCTCCCCTGGCCTCTCCTCCCAAACATTATTCGTCATCAAAAGTTAATCCAAGCCCCTCCGTATACGATCCTCCGGCGCAGGGTCGTACATCAGGGTTCGAAATCCCATTCGCCGGGGCAGGGGGGAGGCTCGATCGCCCGCGGGGGTGAGGAGGTAGCCGAAAGGGGGCGGGGGTGGGCGGCATGCACACAGAGCTCGCCACCTCCTCTCATCTCTCGTCCCATTTCGCCCGATCGGCGCGTGCATATATTGTCCCGTATTTGCCCTCCTTCGTTTGCCGATAACCACGGCGGCGGCGGCGGCGGCAGTGGCCGTAGGATGGACTGCCGGACAATCGCTGGACCGGCAGCGAGCCGCGTTTCTCCGCAATTAAATGCGCGACGCGGTCCCAGTTCCATTCCCGTCGCTTGGCTGCGGTCAAACATCGCGATAACCATGAAGTGAAAATTCGTGTCGTTCCTACTCTCCTTCTTTAGAAAATCAATTTTTTTTTGAGGGTCGAGTACGGTTGAAAATTACCGAAACATCGTTTCTTGCATTTTAAAGGTCATTTTCTTCTAGATAGGTAAATTGAGATTTTTCAAATTTTATTTTGAATTTTTTTGTAGTAAAATTAATTATTCATTCAACTTTGATAGTTAAACTTTACTGTAATCATCACCTTGTTTCTGAATTTCCAACAAAGCCGGCAGAAATTTTGAGTTTATCTATAGAAGTTATACATTTTTCAATCTACAGAACATTATTAAAATGTATAAATCGTTTATAATATTTAGAGTTTTTCAAGTAACTTTTCAGTTAAAAAAATGATGAATTTATTGATTTTTTGAAATAAAAAGCTGTAGTTTTTCAACTTTCATATCTAAACTATAATTTTTGAGCAGGCACCTTTTTAAAGTAAACGCTTTTTATATAATTATTCCTGGATTATCACCAAAACTTTAATTATCATTCAAATTACTTCAGAATTGGCACAAAACATTCATCTTATGAAAAATAAAAATATATTTGAAATAAAAAATTCATTTTCTAGTCTGACTAGCCTAAACAAGAAAATTTCGTTTAAGCGCGACTTTAATTTGATGGATAAGATTCGATAGAATTGAACGATTTACGTATCGGCAATTTTTCTTCCGTATAATTAATGAATAATTGAAAACGCGCCGCCGCACTTTTTTCATTGAATAAAAATTGACGCATCACGGCCCCCTTCTCTCGCCTCCCCCCGCAAACAATGGGGAAGCGGCAGTGAACGCTTTTTGCGCGAAATCGCTTTTCACCTCTGGGCTCCGGGTGGCGCTGGCCCCGAACGCATTAATCAAACGTCGGGCGGCCGTCATTCATCGCGCAAAAACGCGCTATCCGAGCTCTGATTTTCTCGAAGGAGCCGCGCGATAGCCTTTAGGCGCAGCTCCCTCGCATAGACTTTTCGAAAACTAATCAAACAAACTGCGCGCGAGCGGGGCGGAAACTCTCGGGTTTCGCTGTGCCGCGAGTCACGGCGCTGATCCTACCCGCCCCTCCCCCGCGGAAGCATGAAAATGTTAGTCATGGATTGCCGCGGAGCTGCTCTCGTTTCAAGAACCTCGAGGGAAACGTGTCTGAGATTACGTCTGCTCCGGTTTCTCGGGCTCTCCTTTATTTCGCCGATGCCACCGCCTTTGTTTTTCCGTGCGTTTGACGCGAGCGCCGACGCTGCACTTGTTACGCCGGCGCTTCTTTTCCCGCGTAACGAACGCACACGCTGCGATCTCGTTATTTTTCAAGAATATTCCGTGTGCGTATACTTCGAGTGGCGAAATATACGGGCGATGGATATTGCGAGGAAGAAAAGGCGTTTCGAGCATTGCAGTGGATCTATTCCGCGTGTTTGTTTTTATTTACAGCGTGAAAGTGGGTAAATAGCAGAGATTCACAGAGGCATTTCTTTGTCAGGGTGACAAAAATTTATTGATGAAAGAAATGCCGTATTTATTTTTGCGACACTTTTGCTTTGTTTTGGGAGAAGAATTTAATATTGCTTCTTCGATTAAGAATTTCAATTATTCGTAGCAGTGAATTCCATTCACTTGTTACATTATTTCTTCAAATATTTATGAAATATTTTTACGAGGGATTATTCTTTCTGTGTTATCACAAGCCATTTTTATTAAGTGAGTTTGCAGTCACTTTTTAATCAATGTGGATTCAATTCATAATTTCATTCTATAATGATCAATAATTATCAGCTAATACAATGTCGAAAAATTAATAAATTTTTACGATTCTTAAATAAAAAATCACTACCAACTACAAGTAATCTAAATAATAGGGGTGAGCGAGGCATAGTGGGCTAAACTTAACATATAATTGGTACAATACCTCAAGCTTACGGGTTGCAGATTAAATTTGGATGAACAGGTGGCCCACAATACGCTTCTAAAAAATCGTATGCGTGGCCCATTATGCCCGCTCTCCCCTAGATAAATAGATTATTGAATAATAATTTTAATTTGTTGAAATTGTTAATTATACTTTCCATGATCTTTCTTTTAACGTCATTTTAACATTTTTGGACACTACACATCGTAGGTCTTCGACTGGCGAAAACTGCGATCAAGCCTTGATACGCTTCTTAATATTAGCTAGGAAATTTACCGCCAGGTGGACTCGTGTTTAATAAGTTCCCCACTAAGGAGTCAGTCTGTTGCCTCAGTTTTATATAAGCCCCCGTAAGACCTGAATGGTTAGATTAGAAAAGAATCGAATTGCATTCTTATAATCAAATGTCTCTAAAATTGCATTACTTTAAATTAGGTTTAACTTTGAGAACTGAATCGCCTTCAATTAGGTTTTCATTAACATTATAGGCTTCATTATATCGTACTCGAATTTTAGCAAACGTATAATTTAGTGATGACTCACATGAAAACGATTTCTCAGAGAAATAAAATTGCTGTATTTTTTATCAGGAATAATTTATTGCACTTATATCCTACCGCGTTAGATGACACATCGTAAATATTCCTTCACGGTACTGAATTATTAAAACAAAACGTACATAGTTAAGTGACTACGATCTCAAAAGAACTAGAAAAAAATACTCGAGTAATTCCAGCAAAGTCATTAAAACAACCACTCGAATTTCAACAGCATTTTGATCAACCCACTGGGCGTAAAAAAATATAGCAGTTAACTGACAACTCGCCTATTGAATCCTCAAACGGGAGAAGAGGCGAAAACACAGATCTCCCATGTAGAGCTCACTCGAGGCGTCTAAAAAATTTAACAATCAAAATCTCCTCGAAAACTGTCGGCGTCATCATCGAATTTCCCCAAAGCCCCCGTCACTCGATCCTCTACAAGTCTCTTGAAGACTCTCAAACATCCCGATGGCGCGCGGATCAACGATATCGAGGATTTCGCGCCCTCGCCTAACCGGAGGCTCTTTTGTGACGCGCCATTATGCAGCGCCGGCGTCGAAATAAAAAGAGGAAGGAGAAAAAGAGAGAGACCCGAGAGGGCGGATGCCGTCGGAAGAAGAGGCTCCCGCGTGTGTTTAATTTGCGCGTAAACAAACGCGAGGGTGGCCAGCCGGCGGCTTTTATTCGCGCGCAAGGGAGCCGGGGCTCCTCGAACAATCGATGCAGCCGCGGCGGTGGTAGGGCCCGCGCGGGAAGGCCGAGGGTGCGCGTGCGAGCGCTTAAATTAATAACGAGGAACGGTGTGAATGACATCTTCTGTATGGCCGACGACGACGTCGCGCGGGGATAGGGGGTGATTTCCCCCGACGATCGTCTACCCGTTGTACGCCCCGGCGATGAGACTGCGAACTTTTTTTCCGCCGGGAGATTCGTTATTTTGGATCTCCCATTGTTGGATCGTCACACGCCTTTCCCCGTATTAGCGGCGCGTCTGTCTTTCCCTCGTCGCGCAGGTGTACGCCTAGGTATTTTGAGATGCTTCAGCGTCTAAAGTTGCCGGGGTGTATCGTTAATTGTAGTTTAGCTTGTTACGAAGGATGATTCATGCCAGCGAGTCTGCAATGCTGGATGGCTCGCGAAGGGTTTAGAATTCGGGCGCACAATGGAAGAACGCAACAATGACTGTCAGCGCGAGTTTACTCGCGAACAAAACGGATATCGCTTTGCTGATAATTAGCAATTAAAGAAAATCTTCGAACAATTCGTCGTAATCTGCGTTCATTTCAGCTCAAATCGTTTTCGGAGCTTGGAAGTTTGTTTATTTATTCCAGCAATATTACATCGATTTTTCTCAAATTTATTCGAACTCGTGCATTTGCTCACTCGTAGCGTAGTGTAGACTTACTTCTTTTTGCATTGAATCGATTATTCTGTCGATACTTTTTATAAGTCAATTCTCAACAATCGATTCTTTTTTAATAGAGCATAGGGAATTGAATCAACGTTCAAATGTGTTGTCCCAATCGTCAGTCAACTATAAAAATACTGAACGGGTTCAGAGAAATGTCCGTTATTTGAATGATAAAACCGAGCAAATCCAAGCATTCATTTTTTTATAACAATAGTTCGTTATAAATATTTATAATAAGGAATCCTTTACCCTTTGTCCTCAAAAACTGCATTTGAATAAAAATCGATTCTTCAATACTTTTACGAAATGATCAATTCTGAAGTAAAGATACTACACTGAGAAAAAATTCTAGTAAAAATTACGAGAATTCTAGTAAAAATTACGAGAATTCTAGTAAAAATTACTATCCTATGTAGAAACGTGGCCACAGACTATCATGTAGTGGAAAAATTACCATCCTGAATTGTAAATTTTACTAGAAAATATACATTTTACTAGAATTATGGTAAAATTTCCAATAATTCTAGTAAAATTTACAATACAGTAACCATACTTGAACTAGTGTAGTGGAAAAATTACCAAATTTTTCCACTACATGACAGTCTGTGGCCACTTTTCTAGACAGAATAGTAATTTTTACTAGAATTTTTTCTCAGTGTACGCATAACGAGGAATCGTTACTACACTCTACTACTTACATCTGGATTATCGACTACAAAAGCATTAAAATTGCTATTGTGACAAACGACGAGATGATGGGCGCCGTTAAAACTTAATCGTGTTTTTCACCGAGCAAACAGAACAGCTGCAATGAAGACCCCAGGGCCTCCTCGTCGCGGTCAACGCCGTCGCAGGCAGCAAAAAATTAAATCGACTATCGGGGCGCCTCGTCGGTCCCCCCCGCAATCACTCGCGAATAAAGAGCTGGTAATCGGTTTACACCGGGCGTAGCCGCGCAACAACGAAGCGAGCTCCCTCGCGGAGCGGCTTAAGATCGTTATCCCGGCGAGTGAAGCAATTCGGACGATTGTCTTACCTCCGCGCGGAAGGGGAGAAAATCTCGGCACCTCTCGAGGAGGCCGACGCAAGTGACTTTCCCCGTGAGGATTCGCCGCGCCGTAAGATGCGGCGCGGGGGGGAAGCCGCTGAATGGGTCGTTGTTATCGTGACCCTCCCCCTGCTCGCTGTTTGTTTTGCCCCGCCGTCCTCTGTCTGTTTTTCCTCCATTAGTAACTTCGGCTTCTCCCCCTGCCCCCTCCGCTCGTTGCCTCTCGCTCGCGCGCGCGGTTTTCTCCTCCTTCGGGCGCGGGGGATGGCTTTCATTGTTGGCGTCCGTTCCGCTTGTTTGGGCTGTCTCGCCGCGAGGAAGGCACGGGAGGTTCCATTTATCGGAACGCATTCTTCGCGCGGACCCTGTGTTTTTTTTACTTCCTCCCCTCGGCTGGTTAAGACGGAGCCCGCCTCGATTGCCAGAAGCATTATGACGCTTTAATTTCCTCGTAATGGATTGTCCGGGCTTTTCCGTGACCGCTACTGCCGCTGACGCTACTCGCCTGCTTCTTTTCGCCGCGAGATTACGCTGGCTTTTGTGCAAATAAACCGTCAACTTGTGTGAGCGATGATGTTTTAGCCGAGATCGATTCTTTTTCTTCCGGCTGCTTTTTAGAATGCGCGATTAAATATTTACGGCTTTGTAAAATATCGCAAAATTCTGAAAGTCATATCTATTGTATTTTTGTTCGTGATTTTTTTTTAGAACATTCGTGTAATGCTTCAAGAGTAAAATCAACATTATGAAAGATTTTGAAATGTTCACGTGAATATTTTTGTGGGAAATTTTTTATTTCTTATTCGAATAGTTGAACAACCTTAAATACATCAACTATAATGCAAACATAAAACCTCTTTATGTCTCAAGTATGAAAATCTATTACTGAACGGCTCTTACACAAAGACCCTTATTCTTCCATTAAACGAGCTCGTTGAGTATCGTAATCGACGTTAATGAAAATCATTTTTCATCATCTTTACATGACACTCAAACAGTTAAGAAAGTGATATTATTCGAGCTTCATTGCAATTGACTACACCACAAAAAAGCCATACCTTCAATAAAAATAATAAATAAAATACATACTCAATAAATGAAATATTATGTTCTGTTTATTACTGTCTTGATGAAAACGAATGAAGCCGTTGAAACATTAATAAAATCAATAATCTGCTCGAAGTGATCGTCAATTTCATGTTCACCTCTATAATAAATAAAATAAAAAAATATCGCTCAGCGTTCTGTTTAAAAATGATTCCCACCCAATCTCCCGAATAATTACGCGCGCGCTCAATCCTTTCGCTCTTATCGCAGAAAATTAATCGGACCGTTGCCCGTGCACCGCAACGCGCGCAAAGTAGCTCATTGTCCGGTCGCGGCGTCGGCAGACTGTGCGACGCGGCGCGATTTCCCCCGACGAGGAATGCGGTCTGGCCAGCGGCTTCTTTGCCCTTTTTCTTTCTTTTTTTTTTTTTTGTCGATGCGCCGATGTCTCTTTTCCATGCGGCGCTCCGATATAAACTGCGCCGTAATAACTCCCGGGCGGAGCGATCGACCGCCCCGCGGTAATTGCCGCTCGCGCGGCGGTCGTGCGAAAAAAAACAAAGTCGCCCGTCTTACCCGCCCGCGACCGTTTTTTGTGTCCCAAGCGTTTGATTTGCCGATTTCTCGCTCGGATTTTTGCAGTGCGCGAAAAAAAACGGCGGATTTTCATCAGGCGGTGTTGTTTCGCGTTAATTGCGACGCGCGATTATTAAATACGCCTTGTAGTTCGATTAACTTTTTCCAAGAGCGACGAGGCTGGTTAATTCTTTAATCGCGACATTACAATTCCGTCAATTGCGAGTCCAAAAAAAAACTACTATCACCTACACTTGTGCATAGAAGGGATACTTATTATATCTCTCTAAACTCCAATCAGTGAAATTTTCACTGATTTTTACAGTGACTCCAGTTTTCACTGGTTGGTAAGTGAAAAA
>JAXIUT010000009.1:7392846-7416894 GCA_035586675.1 Eurytoma californica | reverse complement strand
TTTTGCCCCCCCCCCCCCCCCCCCCCCCTCGACGCTATAGGGTAATGGAAGTTTGATGATTTCCGCATCTGGAAATGTCGGTGGTGTATAGCATCCGAAATATTAACGAAAAAGTTCGAGTTCTCGCATTTTCACGGGCAAAACGATGCGTCATTCAACTAATTCGATAAATCTAATCCGAAACGCAACATCATTTTTTCAAGTGAAAAAGGTGTACATAAAGGCCGAGTCATTTCCATTCCATAAAATAGTGCTAACTTTATCAAACGAAATAAATGTAACACGAGAAAGTCCAAGAAAATCAATTCGCTGCTCCGATAAACTAAATCGGATAAGCGACGGAAACAGCGTTTTACGCGCCCGCTATCAGCGCTACCCGCAAGTCAAATGAACAGCAAAATTGGAACAGCGCGAGAAAGCGATAATCTTTCGCGCTATTAAGCGAGCACTTAGAGGGGGGAGGGGGGGGGGATAGGGCGAGTTGCGCGGGCAACGCACAATAATTATTCGCAGTATTCATCGGGCTAATGGTATTTGCCGAGCGAGGCAAGCGCTCGTGTAAATCACCGGCGGATCCGCGCTAAATCATCGCGGATTAAAACGAGGAAGCGCAGCTGTACGTGAGAAAGTTTACGTCCCGATTGCGCGCGCGGATGGGAAGTACAGCGGCGAACGATCGCGCGAGCGAGCAACTCTCGCCGCCGGCTGGATTTTTCTATTAATAGGCACGCGGCGCTTACGGATGTATCTTACTTTGGATGCAGATGCCGCGGCTGTTACGCCGGCCACGCGGTTTTGCTTATACAATGTTTCTCGGGCTTGTCGCGCGCGCGCTTAGTTTATGTTTTTGCGTCAGATCGCGGGAGTTGTATTTTTGGAATGCATTTTTTTCTTAAATAACAGTTTTTTTATAAATGTCGCATATGTTTACTACTGCGCGTAGCGTTCATTTGTCTAATGGAAAAGATATGTCTGAATTACACAAAGTATTTGTTACTTTATTGCTGAAAAAATGAAGTTCTTTATTTTGTTTAGATATTCGTTTGTTTAAAAAAACAACGATACACGTTGTGAAGAATTTAAAGAAGCAATTTCATTGGTTAGTGGATAAATATTGTTAGGTGGCGCCAAAATTCAAACCGTTTTGATATAAGTTTCATATTTCAATTTGAATCAAAGCATTTTTTATTATTTAATTAGAGTAGTGTAATAAACATTCCATTTTTAAATTTTCTAAGATCTCTAATTTTCTTAATAATTGAAATTTTGATTTATTCTCTAAATTAAAATGCATTCCCTCTAAAGTTGAATAAGTGAAATTTCACTTAAATAAGTAAATAGTCACTTAAATAAGTGAATAGTCACTTATTTAACGTAAAACATCTTCCACTTATTGTATTACGTGGAACACTTTTGACTTAGAATAAGTAAATATTCAAATATTTAAATGAAATTTCATTTATTCAACTTTAGAGGGTTACAACTTCGTTTAATAACTAAATAATCTAATATTTACATTTTGAGTAAGAATGTATTTCACAAAAGTACCTTTTCTGAAGCAGGAGGAACCTGCTGATAACTGACTATTTTTCTGAATTTTATTAAAAGTGTAGGAAAATCTGAGCGCGCGAAACGCGATGGATTTTGTTAGTCTGTTTCTAAAAAAGAAAAAGTCCAGCGTTTCATTAAAGTGCAAGGGACAGGTTCTTTAAATTGGCCGCTTTAAAATGCAATCTAATGCGGAAACCCGCGTTGACACAGTCGTAGTAACTAGGTCGCGCGCGCGGCGTCGCCATTAGGCTCTTGGCGTTGCCTATCGGAACCGATTTAGCAATTAAGCCCCGGCCGATGTCTGGCCGCCGTCCCGGCGACGCGCACCACCTTATCGGCGAACCGCGTCGCCCCGCGAGGACTAATTTCGAGTGCGCTTACAAATATGCCTATAGGGCTTCTTCCCTTCGCCGACTCTTTCTTTTTGTTCCTTTTGCTCTTCTCGTTATTTTTTCTTCGCCCGAAGCTAGCGTGGGAAGAGCAACGAATGCCGGCTGCGAAATTTCTTCACTGCTCCGTGCTTTACGAGGGAGCCGTGTTTTTCCGGATTTTTTTTTATTGCTCCGCTAAGTCCGCGGGATATTTTCATAAACAGCGGAACGAGCGTGGTTAAAATGAGACGAGGGTCTTTGACGACTGCGGCATTCCAGAAATGAGTTTGCGAATTCACCAAGACGGACTTTTAATTCTCTAACGGCGCGATTTTCTTCCTTTTTTTTCTTGTTTAAACAAAGATCGCGCGGATGCGTTTTAATTATTTCCAGTTTACCGAAATGTTCAGTTTCCAAGCGCTAATAGTGCAGCGCGAAGTTCTGGAACGTCGCGTTCGTTTAGTTTTGGAAACATTCCAACGTTGTTTCTAAAACTCGATTAGTTTTGAAATGTACGCTGCTTTAATGAACACGAGTTACTTATACTTGATCCATTTAATATTTCGCCCATTGGGGGGTTAAATAGTATACACCGCCAGAGCTAACTAACGCTCGCGCGGAAATTTTCAGCGCATTTCAGCCGCGGGAAAGACATCGGCGTCAGTGCTCGTTTAAAATTGAATTCGCGATAAGTTAAAACGTTCGCCCGATAAAATCGCCGCGCAAAGTATAACACGAGGAAAAAGAAGTGCCGCAGCAGCGCGTTTTATCGCTCCTCTTATTTGCATAACACGCGCGTATATAAACTCGAAACTTGAAGCGGGTCACGCGTGTCTCTCCCGCGGTCCAAAAGGAGGAAGCCCCCGAGCGCGTTCCGTCTGATATATAGGGTCGTGCAATAAAATTGTAGTGTCTGCCGGGATCAATTGGAATATTACGCTTGTTCTATTTCCTCGGCGCGCGCGCGATTTTACGAGCGGCCGTTCAAAGACCATCAAAGATTCCCGGCGTCTTCGCCCGCCGTCCCATTGATCGTACCGAGAGCGCGAAACTTTCGTCGCTCCGAGTAATAAAGTAGGTCGTCGCCGCGCCTCGTTCCTATCTCGCCGCCTCTGTCCTCCCGGCCGCCCCCTTTCATTGTTCATCGAGCCACAATAATTTTGAATTCGCCGACCGGCTATAAAGCTGCTTTCCTTCAATTTTTCCGGGTGTTTTATTGCTCTACATGGCCGCTTACCAATTGCACTTTAAACCATTTTAATGTAATGTGCTCGTCGAGTTATTTACTCGCGTAAAACTCATACGTTCTTATCGTCACTGATGGGTAATTAGGTTTTTATTATTTACATAAGGAGAAAAAGAAGTATTTATGAATGGGCAATAAAACCTCGATAGCTTTATAAAAACTTTTTATATGCTTAGTTAGAATAATTGTGACAATAACAGAAACTATAACTATAAAATATAACTAACGTGATTATATAAGGATAATAAAAAATAACTGCAGAAGTAGAACTAAAAAACTAAATTTTTGTCCACGCTTTTACATACTAACGTTGTAACTTTCGTATACTAGTATATTTTGTTCAGTTAAAGAATATTTTTTTTTATATAAATGTGCATCTTGCAAAAATAATGTATTAGGTGTTTTAACATTCCGTTGTAATTATTTGATCATAAAATAAGTATAACATTAAAAAAAAATGTTATTTACGTAAAGGATTCTTAATTTTAACAATAAATAATTACTTTACTTATTAAAAGAAATGTTAATTAATAACATAATGAGGATAATGCAGGTTCGTAAAGTTTAATTAACTACAAGCAAGTTCAAAAAACAACTATCTGCCTTAACACCCTTATTGCGTAATTTATTTTCGCGCGGCAACATTAAAAAGTTTCTAAAATAATATTGCAACTAAATCATCACACCTTTAAAATGAAATCGTCAGAACCTCCCATAAACACGGTCCGCAATAAAATAACAAAGTAATCCAAGAGCCTCGGGTTCGATTAATCTGAAAAGCCGGCTGCATAAATTCTTTCATAAACAAAAATTTCATCTCCAATAAAGCCGAGACAAACAGCTCTCGCGTTCCTCGGCTTATATAATTTTTAATCAAGCCCCTCGCGCGTCCAATTGTGCGCTTTTCCTCCGCGCGATAAATCCGAACGGGGGAATCCGGCGACGCGCGGCGATCTCCCGAGGAAGGCGCGCGCGAAAATCGCGACCCCGGCGCGGCTCTTAATAATCGTTAAAGCGAGCCCTCGAGAGACACGCGGAACGCGAGCGCACCGCGATGGCAATTACCCGCGCACGCGCCGTCTTTTCCCGCTTCTTCCCTTTTTTTTTTCCTTTTCTTCGGCCGGCGGAAAAAGCTGCAAGCGCGGCCGGGGGAATTTATAAAACTACCCGCGGCCCGATCGGCGATGCCCTTTTCCTCGACGCTCCGGCTCCTCGCTCGTCGTTATCGCGGCCCTTTTTTCCCCCCGCGGCGCACCGCTGTATCTCGCGAGTCGCGGCCGATCGCTGTACGAGCGGTCCGGCTTTTTGCTCCCATCCGCGAGCGTGTTTGTTCTGCCGTGGGGATCGTCGCTGTTTTTCTTCGCTCGCGATACTAACAGTAGGGACCCCGCTAATACACTTTGAAGCTCTTTATTAATTGATGGACATGATGCTTGGGTAGTTTCAATCGGAGGATCAACGGATACGTACTTTCAGGCTTCGATCTTTGATTGATACTTGCAATTTTTCCTTTCATTAGGTACTGCAACTTTTAACGGGCCCAAATAAGAATGTGATTATTTGTTGTCTATACTTCGCTATTACAGTTTTTACCTTTCTATTTTTTTTTCTAGACAGTTTATCGAGGGGTTATTGGATCCAGTTAATGACGAACCACTTTAAGCAATCTGAAATCAATAGATAATTTTATAAATTAATAATATTCATGATCTAATTAATTTAGTCGATTTTATTATTATATTAATTTAATCGATTTTTCCAAATGGAATCACTAAAACTTGTAGAATTATGATTCTTAATTAAATCAGAAAGCTCTAGACTCAGTAATCTATATTTAATATAGGACTCAGTTGTAATCAGTAGGAATAGATACCGATTAGATTTTCACATCTTTCTCTATCATCGTTTATTTAAAGTTTCCGGGAATTAGCAGGCCATGATAACTTGAAAGTTGGTTAAAATCAATGAATTCTTGTAATCATTGCAATCAAATATCATTAAAATTACAATGAATATCCTCTCACACTCCAATCTAGTACTGATAAAACTATCTTTATTAATTTAATTTAATCATGCATATATTTTTACGATCTTATAAAAGCACTATTCCTTTTAAAATTAACATTTGCTTAAAAAATCAGTAGTACGTAGTTAATTAAAAATAAAGTATCCATTAATTTATACATCAAATACACTAAAAATAATTATAAGTAATTACAATTTTTGCCGCGCACTCATTAACATACGATGTAGGTGCAGATAAACGGAAAGAACAGTGATTAATTATAATTTTCCAAAGTAAATCAGCTCATTCGAAATTAATTTCACTTAATTATCGAACGCACAAGATTCGATGTAGACTATCGATCCACTTTATCGGGGAAGAATGTCAGGCCGATCGATAATCTCAATTTCCCCACGCGTTTTAATGCCTCGGCGGCATGCTAAGCTCCTAATTAAGATTTATTAATAAATCCGTATCTCCCTAATAACAGAGCGAACGGATGCATCTATTTGCCATCGGGGGAAGGAAAAAAACACGTCGAGCCGAAACGATCGACGCCAACCAGTTTCCAAAAGAAGCTCGTCCGCATCGATCAAGCCGCTTCTCTCCTCGCGGGCGCGATCGTAATGCGATCAGCCGGCGTGTGTTAACACACCGCGCCATTGTCGCCGCGTCGAATTATTTTCGAGCACCGCAGGAATTCCGACATTTTTTATCGCCGATTTTTCTCTCGCCCTTCCGGTTTTTCGAGCGATATCGATTTATACATACCCTCCCCCTCTCTCTCTCTCTCTCTTTCTCCTCGGGAGGGTTCAACGGATTCTTTATACGCGCGCTCGGATTTTTCGACCGGGCTATTAATTCTCGGCGCGACGCGCTTGGCCCGATGCTTATTATTGCGCGCGCACCGGCTCTCTCCGATCTCGCTTCGATTTACAATCGGGAGCGAACGTATTCGGAGGGGAGCGACTGTTTTTTTCTTTTTTCTTTTTTTGACTCACTCCGCGAGAGAAACGCACTCGTGGCCAGTTTTTTTTTTTTGCACGCGCAGCTGCTTCGCGCTTTTTTGTTTGCCTTTTTATTTGTTTTCACTAGTCCAGATTTCTTTTGGCATTTGCAGATCGCGTGCTATTCCGAGGACGAACGAAAGCGCAAGAGATCGCCACCGCCGTAGGTACGAAAAAACACTTTTTTTTATTCATTTTTTTATCGCGTTTTTTTATTCAAAAGGTTGTGTGTCCGTTGTGTATGTGTGTGTATCGTAACACGTGTGGTGCGCAGGCATTATTAACAAATATACGTTTTTTCATCATTTTTACGGTGGAAATTTTATTTATTTCGCCCCGTTAATTGAAATAAAGTGTCTTCGGCGAAGTAACGAAATTTTCACTCTGCATACAAAACATCATGTGGTTAATAAATCATCGCCAACTAATATTTACTCGTTATATACCTTTTAATATCATTTTCATTTCAGAATATTACTTTACGATTCAGCAATAAATCGATAATTAAATAATTTATTTAAAATTCAAAATAAGATACATAAAATAGCCATTAACCACGTCAAGCTACACGAAATTTTTGAAAGCATCATAAATTTCATATCTTTTTAAAGCACACCTCTCCTAAAACTTGCAATTACATCGTCATCCCATTTCCCGCGGAGTAACTTACATCATTTATCGAATTTACGTTTCACGTAACAAACCCATGGTCCATGCGAGAGCACCAAAACGCTTACGTAACTTCTATTTAAACGCGGCGTCGTCCACAGTTGCGGCACCTAATTAAATAAATTTCGAGAGGAGCCGATAAAGAAAGTCAGGCAGCGATGGAAGGAGTAAGGCACGGCGCAATATATAAAGGTACACACAGAGGAGAGCCGAGCGGTAACATGGGAATTCGCGGGAAGCTACGGTCACGCGCTCGTAAAGTTCCGCGAGGCCCCCCGGACAAGCGAGTCGCGCGCAGAATTCGCTCGCTGCCGGCCAATGGGCACGGGATGATATCGCCCCGACGAGTTTAGCGTGTAGTCGCGCTGCACCTCCGGCTTATTTTCGCCGCGCCGCCGAAAACCGCTCGGCCGAGTTCGATCGGGCCCCCTCGCTCCCTCTCGTATTTATGTCGCCGCGACTTCCTGCTGGACCAACCGATTTATGAAATAAACCGAGGTGATATCGTATTACGGAATTTTATGTAAATCGTGTCTCGGCAAATCTGTTCTCGCAAATGTTTAAAGTGTAATAAAGATTTATTTAAGCTTTTAAAAAGTTCGTTTTGATAAACAGTACTTGTACTGAGAAAAAAGTGAAAAATTTGAATGTTATTATGGTATTTATTATATTTTAAGTAACAGTTTCTATAGTCGACAATGTGAAGAAATACAAATTAGTTATAGTAGTCTTCGTATGGTAAAAAGTAATAAAGTACATAGTAAATTTTACTACAGGTTAAATAAATTTATTATTTTTTACTACGGTTATTTTGTAAAATATATACTCAACCTAAAATAAAGTAAAATTGACTATAATGTACTATAAAAAAAATTACAAACTTAACGGTAACGTTTACTAAAACTTCTAGCTTACGCGATATATAAAATCTAGTAACTTTCTGATAATTTCTGTATAGTAGTTTTTCTATTGAATTGGATAAAAAAAATTGCACTCGCGCGGAAATAAATTCGCTACTAAAAATATCTAAAACATTCAGGCGAAAAAGGCCGGTTAAGGGGCGATGTCCGGATCGGCCGAGTGAAATCGTGCTTTTTATCGACCTCCCCCCGGTTATTTTTATCCTCCCCGTCGCCGTAAGAAAGTCGGAGCATTATCCCCGAGCTTTAAGGCCCTCGAAGTGCGCTGCACGCTGAGCTTTTACTTTGCGCAATCTTGTTTCGATCGCGGACAAAAGGCGCGCGCGCGCGCGAGTCGCTTTGTATAAGTCCGGGAGGCGCGCTCGGACGCTCCCCGCTGACTGTTATTTTGAAAACTTATTGCGCTATCAAATCCTCGCTCTCGCGGTGCGCACTATTTTAAACGGCCTGGCGTCCGAGGCGCGCGGGCCACAGCGGGTCATGAATACCCGGTGAGCGAAGGCAGCCCAGTCGTGTCTCGAGTAAATAAATCCTCCACCGGGGAAAATTGCATTTTTTTCAGCCGCTTCCCTCGGCCGTGCGTACGCGCTGCAGCGTCAAAACAAGGCTCCGTTAATTCCGATTAAATATTTCCGAATGAAATGCGCACTGCGGATTTAAAATAAAACCGAGCGGGTCGCGTCGTATTGTTTCGCTCAACGAGCGGTAAGACAAGCGCGCTGTTTGTTTTTTCTTTCAGTTATTTTTCGAATCACTCGCGCGATAAATTTCCCCAACCGCATTGTTTCGAGTGATAAACTACGGCGCGGCGGGAAAAAACTCGCGCGAAATTTAAAGAGTCGCCAATGAGAGCGAGCACCGGCGATTCTCGTCTGCGTAGCCGTAAAGGCGAGCGCGATGTCGGAGTGCGAAGCCATCAGGCTCATTAAAGGCATGTAACAAGCGAGCGGGGCATAACGCGCCTCCCCCATAAAACACGGCGTTTACCACTGTCCGATGGCGGTTTGCGCGATATTTTATCCGCCGGCCAATAAACGTCCCCGCGGTCGCGTTTATTACGCGAGCCGAAGACCGAGCGTAAAAAAAAAGAACCCGGCCTTTTTTTTCCATCTCTCGCGGAGAAGAATACGAGCTGCGCGCATAATCGAGCGAGGAGGTGTCGCGCGCACCAGCTCATTAAGCCAATTAAAGCGCCGGTGCGCCGCGGCGATTAATTTTCGATGCCTCGTAAAGCCGCGGCCGCCGTAACGAGGGGCTTAGGCCCGACGGGGTTAGCCTCGTGAATTTCTTCTCTCTGCTTACACCCTCCGTGCCCTCGGAATGTATATACCTTCCGTTGTTTTTGCACCGCGTGTAGATACAGCGTGGTTTTCTTACACACCGCGTGTATACGCTGGGAAAATTGTAGTTTCGCAATTTTTTACGAGGCGCTGTATCGAGTTTCGATAAGAATCGCTTCAATTAAAACGCGAATCGATTAACTCGTTATCTCGCCTCTTTATCAATTACCCGAAGGAATTATTAGCCAAGCCGGAGGAATATTATAAACATTAGAAAAAAAAAATAAATAACAGTTCATTAAGCGCGCTCCCACAAGCCCTTTGAACCAGTAACTCTGTCTCCCTCTCCCTAGGACTAACGACTCTCGGTGGAACTTTAATTTCGCAAAATTAATTGCTTACATTTCGAACGGTTGCTCTGCCAAGTCTCGTTTTATATCTCGCTTTGTTTCAATTAAAACCCCTTGGAATTTTTTCCCGCCCCCGCGCGGCCGTGGTGGCCATTTGTCGTCGCGCCACTCCGTCTTTCCTCCGAAGTCGCGTAGGCGCGCCGCCGGGGGGCATTTTTCAGCGAGCCGCCGCCGCGACGCTCGCTCGCGACACTAACGAGTGTCGCGCTAATTGCGGGACGTCTCGGCCTCCGCGGCCCGGCGCGTCTTTAAGAAATAATTAGACCCCCGGAAAGAAACCGCGCCCGACCTTTTCGGCGCGCGAAATTTAAGAGATCGAGACGGGAAAAGCTCGTCCGTCATCCCAACGGCGCACATTTTTGCGCGACGCGTGGACTCGTAAATTCTGGAACGCGCCTCTTTCTTTCTCTCGTTCCCTCTTCTTTTTTTCTTTTTTTGTCGCTGCAAGTATAGGCGTGTTTATCGGTGATGGTGGTTTACGAGGTGCCCGCCGGCGACTCGCCTCGAAAACGGCACCTCCGACTCATTTTATCGGGATTTAATAGATCGTAACTCGGCGTCGGAGTTATTCGAATAATTAATGTGTCATAATGAAGGCGCGCCGCCCACGTGGAGTTAGTCCTCGTTTCTCGAAATTTTTCACCGCGGGCATTAACATTCGGAATTCATAAGTACCCGCGGCACGGCTGTATATATATCGCGGAAAAAAAAATCCTCGGAACAAATGCAACCTGGCCTTTTGAAAACAGACCGAAAGGAAGCTACCTAGTATGCCTTTAACAAACTTTATAAATAATACAAGTGCGCGGCGAGCCGGTCTGTTTTGTTTATCCGAGGGTAATTACCGGCGGGAGGAACGAGGGGGAAGGAGTAAACATCGAAAAGCTACTTGTAAAGCAATTATTTCCCGGCTTCTTTGGGGCCAACTCGCTGCTGCTCGCCTGCGTCGAGCGAGAAAAATCGTCTTGTTATCGCGAAACCCGTTCCCCGTCAGCTATGCGCTCCTCGGCTGCGGCTCGACTTGGCTAAACATCCCTCGCACGGAAATCATCACCGGCCGGACAAAGCCCCGCGATTTATTCTCTTTGAGAGCCGGTCGTTGACGTCTTCGCCACTGCCAGCCTCACCTCGGGCCATCGCTTCCTCCTTCTTTTTCCTCGACCTGTCATCTCCGGCCGACTCCATCGTCTCGACGAACAGTAAATTCTTCTCCGATATGGAAAGATCATTGTTTCCTGGATTCTATCTTTTTTTTCGGTATGATTTATCAGAATTGAGATAATAAAAATACGACAGTATTATTTCTTCGTAAAATACGATATTAAAAAGGGAATATTTTATTTTAAAAAAAGTGCGCAGTACTAAAAAGTGTATTAGTGTATTTTAGTGTTACCACAGATTACTATTGCAATAAAATTGTAAAGAAAAGTAAAAAATTCCATTATATCCGTCTGAGAGAAAATTGCAAAATAATCATTTTTTCTATTTTAATGTTTAATGTTTATTAACAATGATATAGTCTGTTAAAGTATTTTGTTATCGTGACGTCACATCTATATCGTACATGATCAAGAAGTCACACGGTAATTTTAACATGTGATATCTTTGTTAATAAATATTTCAATAAGAATGGAAAACAGAAAAAATATGTATCGATTATTTTTCAATATTCTCCCAGACGCGTACATAATAGAACCTAACACACAAATTTTCTTGTACCCAATTCCTATAGTTTTTCTAATATTTATTATAAATATAGTAACATTTTTTAGTTTTCACGTAAATTTACGAAACAACTCGAGTTATCGTTACATTTTCCATTATGCCAGTTCTCCGAGAACATTTCAATTTACTACCGTAATTTTCAGTGGTACACATTTTTCCCCGTGCATAACAAAAACCTTCAAAATGGTTCATCAATCAGCATTAGGAAGTAAATTACGCGCAGTTTAAAAGTCGCGCGCGCCTCAATGTCCATCAATTTTTTGTTGCCTCGAGCGGCTGTCGCGGGGCGAAAAGGCAGTTCTCACAGTCGCGCGGGCGCGGACAATTAGCGTCGGAATTGAGCGAGGGAGCGAGTGTAACCCATTTTTCCGAGATATAGGGGGACCCGCGCTCGTAATAATTAGCGCGGAGATGCCGGCGGGTCGCGCGCGCGGAAATAGACGCCGCGGGGAGAAGGGATGCTTCCGCGGCCCCGGAACGAAACGGCTCCGCGCGAAGGGCGCGAACAAAGAGGCGATATTGTTTATCGCCGCGCGCGCTGGCTCGCCAATAAGCATTTGTCGGTTTTACGACTGTATTCGTTTTTCTCGCGAAAAATTATCGCTAAGGCTGTGTATTTATTTTTCGCGGCCGTAAATCTCGCGCGCTTGACGGATTTTTATTTTATCGCTCGCCAGGCAAATGCGTTAGCGTCACTTGCAAGGTTTTTAGTGTCAACCATAGTGAAGGAATTTATTCGTTTAAAATTTGTTGGGCGAGTGAAAATGTTCATTTATTTATTGGGAAATTTATGGACTGACGCATTATTTAGTAAATGAAAAGTAAATAATAAATCTGTGTAATAAAAAGAAAGCCTTTAATATTAAACTGTATATCACAATGTGTATAAAAATAAATAAAATTTTGGAATACAAATATTTGAATATTTATAAAGAAATTTTACTACTTTGATCTAAGGTATTATTTAGAAAATTAAAAATAAACAATAAATTTCTTTAATGTACTTAACGAGACTTAAACATGTGCTTTATAAGTGATGAATTTCTCCATAATATTTTATTATTAAAATGAATTTTATCTAATATCGTTCTACCTCAGTTAATTATTTATTAAACCGTCTTTAAAGTGCCTTTGATGCACCTCACATTCTCGATCTAATTCAATCAGCCGGGAGTGCATACTTCCTCTAATTATGTTACCACGTCATTCTTTGTCGTCTCCGTGTGCATCGCGCTCGAGTACTCCGGCCGCCGTACAAAGACGCAGAAGCATCTCAAGAGGCCGGAGCCTCAAGACGTTTCTATCGCTGGCCCTTTGTGCGGCTCACGCGTGCGTCGCTGCATTAATTATGCCGCGCTCGCGTCGCTTCGGCAATTTCGGGTCCGTTATTGTCAAAACAGGCCGGGGCCCTTTAATTTGCAATTTATGCAGAGAGCGACCTTTTCCGGCGAGCCCTTCTACCTCGGCGAGCAATTTGGCGAAAATTTACGGAGCGCTTTGTAAAGCCACGGGGCGAGAGAGGGACGTAATTCGCGCGCGCACGCCATGTATCTCGCGATACTTGGCAGCGAGTCGCGCTGAAAGACGCCGTGATTCGCACGCGCAGCCGAGGAGGATCCAAGGCGGCCTCGTGCGCGCGACGATTTTCCTTTTAACGAGTTAAATTCGGAGCCACGAGGCGCGGCTTTACGAGCCGGCATTTGCATTCGCGCTCTCTCTGTTTGCGACGTTTATGTGAAGACCTGCCTATGATGTTTGGCCCTTTAGAGATTATTTCGCTAGTTCGCTCTTGCTTTCCTTCTGTCTGCCGTGAGTGGTTTTAATGATAGACTAGATCGTTCGAGTCAACACGTCATAATAACAGAGTATCGCTTTAGGATTAAAAGGTGCTAATGACGTGTGCATCAACTACATTTTCCAATTCTTATATTTTTTATTCATTTTGTATATTTTTCCACAGTTAAATGTGCGATAGATTTACTTTATTAAAATAAAATAATTGAACATTTGATGGGCCAGTACCTACAAATATCATTATTATGCAGAAATTCGTAAAATTACGCAAATTCAGAAGAACAAAAACGTTACTAATTTACTTGTACACGCTTATGCAAATTTAGCAAAATTTTATATCTACATTATGCCATTAGTGATGTCGAGGTTTTTCAGCTAATATTTCTTCTTCCTGTTTTTCACATCTGTTGCAGCTGTTGGTGCATTAATTAAATTTCCGTGCATTAATTATCGAGAAGTTCGGATGGTATAATCACATCAATAAAAAAAATTTGATAAAAAGGCGAACAATTTTCAGCTCTCGCTAATAATCACAAGGAACTCTAATCATACACCACTCTATAAAAAAATCACCACGTGAAATTGCTTACATTTAAATATTCCGAGAAAAAAACTGTAAACGATTGCTATAGAACTATTATTTTCAAAGGAAGAGGTTCTTCTAATACTTTTCATGCATACTGAAAAAATTGATTAAGAAAAATGAATATTTTTTTTGGAGAATGGGCGACCTACTCGATCTAGTAATGATTTTTACCGAACTCGTAGCAAGTTTTATTAAACTCTTGTAATACCTATACCATAGGGGTATGATAATAATTATTGAAAAATACATCGATTTTACCTTATAATCAAGTTTTAATAAAAAAATAATAATTTTTCTTAACTTAACTACAATTCCTCTTACTAATAAACATCACAATTCCCAAACATCAACATCGCCATAAATTAAAATGTGAACGTTTAACAAAGCACATCCGAATTTTTAATCCAATACGGTGAGAACCCTAACTAACGATCGCCTCGCGTTTCTGTTACAGAGCCGCGCTGGGCAAGGTGTGCCTGAAGCTCGTGGTGGTGATGGGCGTGCCGTGGATCTTCGACGTGATCTCCTGGCTGGCCGGCGGGCCGGACTTCCTCTGGTACGTGACGGACCTGTGCAACGCCGCCCAGGGCGTCCTCATCTTCATCGTGGTGGGCTGTCAGCCGCAGGTGCGCGCCGCCCTCAAGCGGCTCTGGTCGCGCAACCCGCGCGCCAACGCCAACCGGCAGGGCAACGGCCTGAGCACCACCAGCCACGGCATGCCCAGCATGGGCGACAGCGTCACTCAGAATCCCAGCACCAAGACCGCGCCGCTCGAGACCATCTGCTAATTCGACCGCCTCCATCTCTCTCTCCTCTCCGTTTAACTCCGGGGAAACAACGTCGTAGCGATCGGCGATCACCTCGCGCGGAGAGAGATTCGCCGAGAAGCGGAAGGAACGAACGACGGGGAGAGTCGTCTCTCTTTGATGATGCTTTTACCAAGTTGAACGAGAGATGCACCCGCGCGTCTTGCTTTACGACGGAGAGATTCGCTTTTTACGGCCGAATCGATAGCGATGCGCCCCACGGCGAAACGGCCCAGGCTTCTTCGTTTCTTTTTTTTAAATTCTTTTCGGTGCAAAGCCAGAGAGGAGAGGAGCATATTGGAGTTTCGAGCTTTGTGGAGTTTTTAAGCTGAAATTTACTTTTTAAAGTGATAACGAAATGAGCGAGAAGAGACGCGAACTTTGCGTCAAGTGATTTTGCAAAAATGTTTGACAATTTTTATCGATTTAATACCCACTTTTTAACCGTTTACAAAACAATAATTTTTTTTTTCGATTTCAATTTTATGTACCCAGCGCGTTTTTTTTTTTACAAAATCTAATCGCGCGAAGTTAAATGTATTTGCAACTTCACTTAAAATCCTCGAAGACAACACTGTTGAAACAGCGATTCTTTGTCGATGCACGGCGAAGTGCGAAATTCGAGCTCCAGCGGGAGACGTAACGAAAACACCTTTGCAAAAGGCCGAAGAACGAAAAGCGGGAAACGGAGACGCCCCCGCGGCCGGATAATTGCGCTCCCGGGGAAACGCGAAACTTACCCAGAAAATGGATACCGCACTTCGACTTTTCCGGCGCGAGAGATCGATTTACGTCACCCACTGACGACGTAAAGTCGACTCCCGCCGCGCGATTTGAAATTGCCGCTGCTGCGACTCGCGCGCAGTCGGCCTCGGAACTCCTCGGGCTGAGACGCGGTTTTTTTCAAAACTTTGCTATCACTTTTTTTTTACCTTGCAATGTTGTTGGATTTATATAGACATTTTCATACTTTTTTTTAAATACGGTAAGTATACGAAAAAAATGACTAAATAAGTGACCATTCAAAGTTGGAAAAACTAGCGTCCGCTCGACGGATTGTGACTGAACGTATTTTTAACTCAACGATAAATGAATCAAAAGGATATAAAGACAAGTACAAATGTCTATCCTGATAACATTTTTTTTTTAATTTTTGATGTTGAATATAATTAATGTACTTTCGTGTTCTTACTACAGCCTAAGACCCCCATGTGATTTAAAAGAGTCAACTATCTCCGTAAGATTAAAATTTTTACTGCTACTTTTTTTTCAATTTTGTACGCCGATTTAAAATCACACTCGCAAGGCGCGCGCGACACGAGCCAATAAAAGTAATGCACCGCTAACGGAGCGACTGCCATCGCAGCGGACGATTGCGCCACTTTAAGCGAATAAAGAAAATTCAAAACGCGCGCTCCGCTCAAAACGAGAAGGAAAAAGAACACCGCGTCACTCCTCCGCTCTCTTATGCAAATGGAGTGTACGAACTGCATTGTTTCGTTTATTTCCTCCGCGCAGTACGTCGCGCGCTTATAACCCCCCCAAGATTTTCCCCTCGCCGCGAAAGGCAAAAAGAAAAGAAAAGGAGCGAGCATCGAACGGCGCATTTTCGTTCATTCGGGGTGGAAAGAGAAAAAGCGAAGAAAAGAGAGTGCGGAGCTCGTTTTTAGCCCGCGAGTCAGGTGCGCGCGGCGAAAAGCGGAGCGCGCGGGAGGACGATTCATCCTCTCGATGTCCGGCCCTTAGCATAAATTTGCATAAGCGCCGCTCGCTCGCGCGCAATTGCACTCTCCCGGCCGATTTGCATATTTACAGGCCCGGCTGCGCCGTCGTAGTCGTGCCCTATCGGGGTCCGCGCGCGATCACCCCCCAGGAGGGTGGATCGTTCCACCTCCTTTTTATGCTCTCGTCCCCCCCTTTTTTTTCTCTTGCTCGAGTTGCGACAGCGACGAAGAACTTACACTGTCGATTAGAAGCGTATTAATGTTTCGCACTGCCTTTCTTCGTCGGACTTTTATTTTGTGGCGAGAGTATTTAACTTTTTGAAACTATGACTTTTTATGACTTTTTTTCAGAGTTTGCGTTCAAGTTTATTTTACGTCTCCATTCTTGGCCGGGAGAAAAGCCTATTCATTTTTTAAAAAAAAGTACTATGTTTTTTTTTCTTTTTTTATCTTCGGTTTTTATTGTTATTGCAAGTGGGACAAAAAGAAAATGCGCCGTTCGTGCGAGAAGTAGCTCAGAAATAAACGAACAGCCAAAAAAGAGTGAAATTATTATACACAATTTTTCTATAGATGAGAAGATCTATTTCCCCTCCTATAACGTTATTCGGGGAGCTTTTGGAAGTCGTCTTTATTATTAAACCTTTACCGATTTTTTACTAGCGCTCTTTTCACAAGCCGGCACTGACAAGCCAGTTTTGTACAGTCTCAAACTTAACATGTAAAGCAGCTCTGATTAATGAGGTTTAGGAGCACGTAACCGATGACGACATTCGTGACAATAAAACTGAATTACTAAAAAAAAAACTAAAAAACTAAAAAATAAAAATAGCCGATCGCTATATCAAGGCCGTTGTATTCGTGGATCGCCGAGTTTGGAGATCGCTCCTTTATCTCTCTAAATTTCGAGATCTTCGTTCTCGCCTGCAATTCTTTGGAGCGAAACTTTTTCTCTTTGCGAAATTCATTTGCATCGTCTCGGCGATCCTCGAAGTCGTCGTCCTCGATCGGCTGACTTCGTAAAAGGGAATCCAATGCCTTCTCAAAATGCCTTGCTCACGTGGTGTTCACTCGTGCCGAATTGTATTTTCAAGATTTGTCGAAGATAAGCCCCGGAGAGACGCGCGAATCGTCGCATCCGTCGACTTTTCGCCGGGAGTAGTCGTGCATTTTTCGCTATTGTATACACATTCAGTCATTTTAAATTCAGTAAGAAAACATCTTGCCAGTTTCAAACGGGACGTGCATTTATTTAAATAATAAGCCGATTCGATATCACCTGTCTTTTTTTACACTTTTTTTTTTTGTTCGTCATCGCACTCTTATTTAATTTGAACTCACGAATTCATTAACGCCATCGTCAACATTAAGAAGCGTGTAAATTTTGCAATCGAATCATTTCGTCGACTCGCACGTCTCGAAGGAGAGCGACCGGCTTCGACGCCTTTAGGTACGAGTAAAAGTGTGCACTATCGTCGAAGGTGCGTTTACGATCGATCAGAGAGCTTTATCGCGCGAGCGTATACACAACGCTATCTTGTAAATTGTAGCCCCTACACCCTTTGCAGAAGGCAGCGTTGTTTTCGCGATCCCACCCCTTTCACGAATGTTCTCCAAAGATTTCTCGCCCTTCTCCCGTCTTAATTTTAACACTATGTAAATTTAGAAGCTAACACTCGGTAGCCTTCGGAGCGGCGAACGCGATCGTAGACACACCTTTAGTAACGTAAGTTCGCGTAGACGCTCGCGGTAATTCCTTGCGTAAAACTTTCGAGGAGAAAATGTCACGCTCCTGCTCTCGCTGAGCATCCGAAGGATTTTGGAGTGTGGTTGATTGTTTTTCACCGTCTATATCGCTTTGAGTCAACACTGCCAATGTAACTTTTTTATACGAAGCCATTTTTTAAAAGATGTCTTGCGCGAGGATTTACCGGGGTGTCTATTTGATAAAAAAAAAAGAATAACAGTTTCTTTTTACCCGCATATATTAGGTAACACGTTAGGATGTATCATTAGAGTCAGTCTACATTAGAGAGTCGTCTATATGTACGTATACCAGGTGCATTCGTTATAAAAGAGACTGAACACTTTGTAAAGGTCGTTAATAGCACTGTAACTCGTCCACATCGATAACACGATAATCCCATGTCTTTCGGGCTGTTTTTTTTATTAATTAATCGATGTTAGGAATAAAAAAATGAACCTCCTTATTTATTTTCTTTTTTTTTTTCTCCAAAAAAATAATTACAGAGTCCGAAAGCTCATGGGACGTTTATTCCGGAATAAAAACGGGTCGTCTCCCCTACGTAAGCGATAAGCATAACATTTAGTTCCTTAAATTTAAGTAGCGACAAATATGTGATACCGAGAGAGGCGGCGCGAGTGCGCGCGTGCGAATCTCCCCCGCGCAAATCGTCACACTCGCATTAATTAAGTTAAAAGTGTAAGCAACAGTAACGATAATTTCGCTTTCGATGTAACCTCGACAACATTAGTCCGCTCAGCTCACTCGTAAGCGCGCGCGGCGCGACCAAGCCGCCGCGTAATCAACAAGTGGCAAATTCTCGGCCGATGAAAGGAAAAAAAAAGACTCTCCTCGAGTAAGCAGAGAAAAAAGGGGGAAGAAAGAGGGTATATACACACAGCTGGGGAGATCGTCGCCGGGAGATTCGCACGCACGCGAGTAGACTGGCGCGCGCGCGCCTGTCCGCAACGATAAAGCGTTATTTATGCGAGCTATGATGTTTTTAATTAATGGGCACGCGCGGGAGGAAGTTTCGGCGTGAAATCACGCGGCCGAGTAATCGCTGAGCCGTGTAATTAGTTGATTAACGCGGGCGAGGGTAACTTCGCCGGGCCGATCCCCCGGCGCCGCGGGGCACTACGCGCCGATGGAGCCAAGGCTCCCCCTGCGCCGCCCCCGCGGCGTTTTGTAAATAGCCACGTGAGTGCATGCCACTGGTGTGCAGAAGCGCTTGCCTCGGCGCCAGTGAGATTCTCGCGCCAATCTTGTCTAATCGAAATTTTAGTTTTTTTTTTTTTCTTTCGTTCTCCGCGTTGGGAGAGGAGCGTCGAGTGGACCGCTTGGCCTTGGATTTAGTTATCAGTCATTAGGTTTCTAGATGCGTTCTGACGTTCGAAATTTAAGAATTTAATTACCAAAATCTGACTTCGTGTGAAATTTGACTTTAGTTTACGATAGAGGCCGGCGGGATCTCCGCGTTAATAGAAGCTTTGCGTTAGACAAGCTTGGCGACGTCGAGTAGTTTTGTTATGTGTATGTTATAGGTATTTATTTCATCCAAAGTTCAAATGATGAAGAAATGAATGACACATTTTTTTTTAATATCATATTGGCACATAGTTTGCTGCTGTATTCAAGTCATAGCTCTTAATATCCTCGCTAAATTACTAAAGCGAAAAGCTCGAGATTTAAATAAATATTAGGAAATGAAACTAGATTTTTCATTAGCTTTAAAGATTTTCACGCAGAAAATAATTCCACGCTGGCTCTTTTTTTATCAATCGCTAATTTCATTTCCAAATATTTGAAAAAAAAGTGTTTCCTTCATTTCGTTGCAACATCATTACGTTACAATCGAAACCTTACTTTTTGTAAATATCGAAATTAGCGTACGAAGGTCACCGTTGAATTTTAAAAGTCCACCTCCAAAAAACTTGGAATGCAAAAAAAGAGAAGAAGAAACCTTTTAAAATTCAACGGCCTTCCCATTTAAATTTATTCGTATAGTTTATGAACCGCTAAAATAAAGTACGTATTTCCCGTGTCTTTTTTTGTTTAACAACAATTCCATTAAAGTTTAAAACGAGCAGTAAAATACATGTCCACTTATTCCCGCGCGCCGGTCGATTCACTTCAGCCCCGGCATAGTCGAAGCGGCCGCGCGACATTCTGGCGATTGTCGATGGCCCGGCGGATAAACAGAGAGCCGCGCGCGGCGATCGCCAAATTGTTAATCGGCCGCGCCGTTTGTAAACTATACACTGTATTATCGTTAGCGTTTAGTCGGTACGACTGCGTAAGTACACGCCTAGTGTTAGCTGCGTTAATTAAGATACGGCGGATCGCCCGTTCGAGCGCGGGTGCGACGGCCCGTATATGTAATTCTTCGGCGATGCGCGTCGTTTCGAGCGTTCGAACAATAAGCGACGAGATTGTAGCGAACGAGCGATTTATTATGTAGAGTAAAGAGCAAACACGTTGATCGATATATTTCTAATTTATTCTCGTAGTCAGCGAAGAGGAGGGTGTCTTTTACTTTTTTTTCTTCTTTTTCTACGTAATTCTAACGCTGTACGTACGGTACCTTGCCAGTAATAAAAAAAATGAAAACCTAGGCTTAAGGCGAGAAAGAGACGATTCTTGGAGTGGTTTCTCTGACGGAGCCAAGATCGAACAAAGATGTGAGAACAATGATTTTTTTTCCTTTTTGTATTTTTTAGCTTATGAAAAGAGAAAATGGGCGTGTATTATAGTGGATAAAAAAAGGAAATTTATATGTGTATTACAAATGAAAAAATAAAAAAAAAAATAATAATAAACGGCAGATAGTCGCTTAACGAAACTGTGTATGATGTATACTCAAAATGACTCTGGCTCAATACATGGTGCAAGCCACCGAAAACTCGAGAAAGTAAGGATTAAATACAAAGGAGGCTATATGTAATAATGATATATACATATATATATATATAGATATAAATATATATGCAGTAAAACAGCAATCAAATCTATTAAAGTATACAGTATAATGAATGGAAAATAGCGATGAATCATAGGTAAAAACGGTTGTAGCGAACAGTAATAATAACAATAGATATTAAAGTTAAAAGAAAATAGCGTTTAATCTAATCGTCGCACCCAAGCGGTCTCTTTAGACACCAGCCAATGTTATATATTGTAACCGAGAATATTGTAAAAGACAATGTGTTTGATGAAAATAGAAATCGTCTGATGTCGCCAATCGTACACCATTCCTACGATGTATCGTAACAGTATTGCTATGTCGCACTAATAAAGAAATAAAATAAAGAGAACCGTTAGTACAACTATAATAATTATTGTGTATTCTTACCCCAAATAATCCTTGATCAAAAAAATCCCATCCAAATAATTTTACTAACAAACTCTGACTGCCCAAAATCACACGATATAGTGTTATTTAGGGTGGTAAGAGTCTACTGATAATATATAAGATTTATATTTTATTTTTTTTTAATTCATAGTTTTTTCTCATTTTATGCTAGAGCGTTTTTTCCTACCTACACTTTTTAACATGAGCTCTTATGGGAAAACGTACTTTTGGCCCATTCGTTTTAGAATTAAAAATTATTTAACGCTGAGATTGAATTGAAAATTTTTTATATCATAATCCTAAGTTATTAGCTTAAAAACGACTTTCCAATTATATCATATTCGAATAGATAAGAGTGGACTTTCTTTATGAACTTTTTGAATTTTTGTAATATTCCAAAAATTGAAGAATACGCAACGACACTTACAAAATTCAAAAATTTTTGTAAATCGGCTTTGATTCTTCAAACTTCATTACATACCGACAACAAAAAATTTTTTTCAACCCAATTATTCCTTAACCCTTGAACTTTTAATAGGGAACTTGCATGAAAATTCCATTATATCCGTCTGATAGAATGTTGAAAATTAATCGTATTTTTTCTTTGTCCAATATAATAATTATTAACGAAGATATCGTGCTTAGAAAAGTCGTGTGTCGTCATAATGCATGACGATATAGATATACTACTCCTTGGTGACGTCACAAATTTATATTGTAACTTGCTATAGCTTTGTTAATCAACGTCAAATTGAAAAAAGAAAAAATACCCGTCGATTAATTTTCAATATTCCATTAGACGGATACAATGGAATTTTTCATCCAAGTTCCCTATTCCAATGTCAAACTCGTCACCTCCAAAGTCATATAACTCTGTTCACCACTCAATACCCACTCCCCATTCCAAAGAAACATGTACGCTGCTAAAATGCTCCTAGCGAGGCCCGGTAGTACGTAAACGTCGCAAACACCACACGGCCAAGTGTACGGCGAGTGGCCGGGGCAATAAACGGTGCACCTGCAGCGGCTCAAGAACGTCGAGGAGCCGGGCGGAACTATGCGCGCCGTCTTGCCCGATGGCGCGCGCCCCCGAGTGTCTCCGGCCGTCCGGCGCGCCCCGGTAATTCCGTTACGCGACTCCGAGCTCCCGAGTCGAGGAGGCCCCGGCGCACCTAATTCAATCGGCCAAGTTCGCCCCGGCCCCGTGTACGACCCGGCCGCCCGCGCGGCGAGAGCATTCCTGTGTTCCGCCGGCCCCGCTCGGCTAATCGGCCGGCCAAACTTCGGCCCCTGGCAGTCGCGCGGGAAGACGGACGGCCCGGATAAGGTACCTTGATTTTTGCCTCTTTGAGCGGAGCACCGCCGCGCGTTTGCGAACTGCGACGGGGGGGTGGCGCAAGGAGTTTCGGCGGCGACCGAATGGGCGACGCTGCAATTCGATTTTCGACGGAGTTGGCCTTCCGTTCGATATGTTTTTGACAGCCCTCGAAATCTGAACTATTCACGCGGCAAATTATTTATACGATGGGTTTGGGAAAGGGCTGATGGGGCGAACGCGTCAAACGTCGAGAATTAATTTTATTGCGGATTGAAGAGCGACTATTTCTTGATTGAAATTTTCAATTTAATAAAGCACTGATCGAGGTGAAACGAAGTTACGTTAACCATTGGATTAAGTTTTTTAAGATTTTTTTAAGCGTTAATTAATATTAGCAAACATAATCCACCCAAAGGTAATTTATAAATTGTGCATGGTACGGGCGCTTTTAAATAGACGAGAATTATGCATCAGTGAACAAAATTTTTATAAAGCGTAGCGGTGGATTTTTGGACAGACACAACTAATCCTCTTACTCAAAGGAAATCTACATTTGCCGTTGTTAAATATTCAAAAGGAGCGAATGCACAAGTAACTAAAAAGGCTGAATTTAGAAGTTTTAAATATTTCATTATCCATTATGCACTTTAATATCGTCCATTTTTTTCTTTCATCCTTAATGAGTCGTGCACAACGTGGGGATTATTTATATTTAATCTTCTCTGTTGATGATCGCTTAATCCATTTTAAAGCCTTCGATTTTGGATAATCGATGCAACATTCAGGCGTTAGTAGCAGAATTCGCTATGGTACTATTAAATATTTAAGTTGAGACACTACCGATGAACCCCACCATAAAGTAAAGTAAAAAATTACTTAAAGGAATATTTTCATATTTTATATAAACGAAATTGCGAAATTAAGACATTATTTAACCTTTAAATCTATTTAAATCTTCATTATTTTGCGAAAATACAAATAAATAGAAAGCTAAACAAATGTTTTAAATAAGAATTATTATTTTTGCAAAAAAATTAATCAAACAAATAATATTGAATAAAATGTAACTTGAGATGTAAAGATCAATATCAGACTTTAACGTCTGTTAAAAATAAAATGCGTTTATTTAAAAAAAAGAAAGAAAGAATTTTTTATTTAGTTCGACCAGGAGAGGCTCGTTATAAAAAAAAAGGTTTTCGTTAAAATTAGAAAATAAAGGAATTTAATTTATATTCTTTTCAAAATTAAAAATGTTTATTTAAATGCGACTAAAGGGTCTTAACAAGCCGAGCGATATGCTTTAGAGCGCAAGCTCGGCGCGCAAGCTTCCCGGAATTTGCTCGAACGTCGAGCAACAATATCATAAACAAAGCGCGGCTTTAAACTTTCAAAAATTCCACACATACTGGAAAAATTTAATTTCCATATACTTTCTTTGTCACTCATTGTTGCTTGAAAAGGAGAACAAACTAGTTGTCGAAACGTTGCACAAGTTGTAATTCAGTGTACTCATTTACATCAATAAACCTCCAAATTATAA
>JAXIUT010000009.1:7378487-7392746 GCA_035586675.1 Eurytoma californica | reverse complement strand
CATTCGGACGTTTTGGCGCGGGAGCCGCGCTGGCGTGGTAGCCGCGCTGGCGTGGTAGCCGCGCTGCCCCTACTACTGAAATACTTAATTCGTAATAAAATTATTTCATAATAAAACTATTAACCTTCAAAATCATAAATATAATAAACGAGTTTAAAAATATTATTATTTTAAAATTTAATAATTTAAAATAATTACGTTAGAATTCATACAGTATTCTGTGGTTAAAAAAAAGAAAAATTTATGTAGTTATACAAACTTTAATTGAATTGACTTAAGCATACTTTTCAGTTTTGAAAAAATCTAAAAATTGAAATATTATATAACTTCTTTTGAAATTACACATAGAAAAAAACTATTCTCTGTTAAAACTGGATGGATAGGGAATTAATAAAATTAATAACACTGAGCTCTCGTAGTTCGGAAAGCATGTTAAGCAGTGAGATCAGTGGGTACGATCTATGGAATATGCATAGCTGCTGCAACAAGCATTCTGTGAAAGGATGGGAAGAACTCCGTAATTAGAAAGAGAACAAAAAAATTTGTAAAAAATAAATTGCTATTACGCAATTATTTTTTAATTTTCAAACCTTTTTGTTAAATTTAGCAGTTTTTTTATGCATATTCTGTAAGGGTTACATCAATGACAAAATATTATTATAGAACAGACAATACCACATAAGAAACTCGAATTAAGGGGGAAAAACACCTTTAAATCACGACCTAAAAAATAAGCTTTTAACATATACTGATAAGTTTTAATGTAAACAAGATTGTTGCTACTATTAGTAGGCTTATTTACCTATATTTTGAGAGGGATAGGACCTCTTCTAACCCCTGCAATACCTACTTATAGTAGGGAGTCTGTAGGAACTCCTGACTCACGTAAACAAAGAAAGCCTCAGAGCGTATGTTTATCGCCCGAGGCGAAGCCGAGGGCGGCAATTACATGCGATCTGAGACATTCTTTATTTTTCCTCCCATGGTGCATAATATACTATTTGCCCCCTTAAAAGATATAGTATATTACGTACCTAGGTCTGTATAATAAGAAATGTCTCAGATCACATGTAATTGTCGACCGAGGCGAAGCCGAGGTAGACAAACATGTGATCTGACGTTTTCTTATTGTACAGGCCTAGGTGTGTATACGATTTTTCGGTCTAGTGAGGCCGAAATTACGAACTCCCGATCGGGAGCCGGGAGGGAAGTTGGTACTTTCGGCCCGCTAGGCCGAAAAAGAACTATTTTATCCAATGGTATATCCAATTGATCAACCTCGGCTAAACGCCTTTTAGAATGTTATTTTATTAACATATGATAAGGAAAGTTCTTTTAAATAAAACAAAATTAAATCATTTTTCATAACAAATATATTTTTAGCTTTCTAGTAATAATAACTCTCATATCCTTATCGGCTCTGCAGATCTATTTTTTTTTATATGATAATACAATTTTAACACTGCAGATGGAGTAATTCCTGCAATATTATAAGCTGCTGCAAGCTGAAAGAATTCACATTATTTTATTAAAGATTTCCAATAATTGAATATACAATTAAATGAGAAAAATTCACTTACAGTTTGAGGTTGTGCTTCTGCAAATTTTTCCCTATCTTCTAAACTTACATTTAACGACTCACTAAAAAATTATAATATGTTTTTAAAACTATATAAATTAGATAAAGCTATTAAAATGACTTTAATTACTTACGAAGTAAAATCTATATCTTTTGGTATCACCATGCTTTCGTTTTTTCTTATTTCTGCAACCTCTCGTCTTTGTTCCTCTACAGCATGTGCATAAATAGCTTCAATCTGTAATAGTGACATTTAGTTATTTTCTTATTTTTTATTTAAAGACTTTTATTTAAAAAGAATTTTTTATTTAAAAAAACTTTTTATTTAAAAAAACTTTTTATTTAAAAAAACTTTTTATTTAAAAAGAAGATACTTTATCCATGTATCCATGACTGATGATAAACTAACCTTTACTCTCTGAGACAATTTATAATTATTCTGCAAGTGAGACAATTCAGGAATATGTTTAGCTACATCCTGAAAAGAAATATTTTCGTGTGCTAACAAAGTAAAAGCTGATTTCCTTAAACTGTCAAGCCTGTTATTCCTTAATTTTATACATTTTTGCCAATCCCTATATACTTTTGATGTATCTTTTAAGATCTGCATTGCTAGTTGTATGCAGTGAAGTAAATCTTCAGTTTTATTTTGCCTCTCTTCAGACACACATCCAACTTTGTAACCTTTTTGAGTTAGCCTTTCATCTGCATTATCTGGTCTCAAACTTAATCTAAATTCAGCTCTGCTTGTGAACATTCTATAGGGCTCTGTAGTACCTTTTGTTGTTAAATCATCAATAAGAACACCGATGTATCCTTCTGTTCGACTTACAATTAGAGATGGTTTATTTAAAACCTAAAATTTTAAGAATTATAAAATTTATTTTCTTTACATAGCAATAAAATTATTTAGGACATTGAGTTAAAATATTAGACATTGCCGATAAATACCTTTGCAGCTGCATTGACACCAGCAATAATACCTTGGGCTGCAGCTTCTTCATATCCAGTAGTTCCATTAATTTGACCAGCAAGGAAAAGTCCAGGAATTTTTTTGGTCTCTAATGTGGATAGTAATTCTCTAGGATCTATGAAATCATATTCTACACCATATCCAGGTTTCACTGAACAGTAATTAAGAAACATTCAAATAAGATTATTTTATTTCATTTTTTATCAACATTTTATTTTATTTTTATTTTACTTTTAATATTGTTCTTACCTATTTTTGCATTTTCTAAACCAAGGATTAAGTTTAGCAATTCCTGCTGTTTCTCTGCTGGTAATGTACAAGATAAACCAGCTGGATAAATTAGTGGTGAATCCAAACCTTCTGGTTCCAACCATATTTGATGAGATAGTTGTGGGAATTTTAGTACTTTACTTTCTATGCTTGGACAATATCTAGGACCTTTAATTTCTTCTATAACATGTCTATTGCAATGAAGATTGTCTTTTACTATTTTAACAACAGCTTCACTTGTGTGTGTTAAATAACATTTTAATTGTTCCTCTGGTGGTAGCCATACATTATCATTCATAAATGAAAATGGTTCGGGAATTTCATCTGGATTCTGCCTAATACATTTCGAAAAATCAATTGAAGATTTTTCAATTCGAGGAGGTGTGCCTAAAAATAATGAATTGTAATGAATCTTTTACTTATTATGTTAATTAATTTATTAATTTAATTAAAGTTATTAATATATGTGAATAGAATACTTAATTACCAGTTTTTAATCTGCCTATTTGAAATCCTAAACGTTCAAGAGTATCGGCTAATCCAATGCTTGGCTCATCATTCAATCTTCCAGCAGGCTTTGTTTCTAAACCAATATTTATCTGACCTTTTAAAAAAGTTCCTGTTGTTATAACTACAGACTTACTAAATATCTTTGTTCCATCCTCTATAAAAGATCAAATTCAATTTCAATTTATTAATTTTAGAGAAAAAATGCAATAAAATTAATTATTTGTAGATAAAAACTTTTATTTTACATACTTAAAATAATTCCACAACATTCTGTGCAGTCTTTATGCAACAGTAAATCTTCTACAGAAGATTCAATAATTTGTAGACCAGGAGTATTAAAAAGTTCAGCCTGCAAATTTTGTTTGTACAATTTTCTATCAATTTGAGCTCTCAGCCCCCAAACTGCAGGACCTTTCCTTCTATTTAATATTTTATAATGAACTCCTGAAATATCACAGATTCGACAGCATACACCATCCAAAGCATCTACTTCTCTCATTAAATTGCCCTTGCCAATTCCTCCAAATGATGGATTACATGACATTTCTCCTGTAATAGATAAATACAAATAAATAAGTTAAATTCTATATGGAACGATTGATATTTAGAAAAAGTTATTATAAATATACAAACCAACAGTACTCTTCTTGTGGGTAACAAGTAATGTTTTAGCACCCATTCGTGCAGCTGCAGCACATGCTTCAGTTCCTGCATGGCCACCACCAATGACAATGACATCAAATTTTTGTTGATCATTGTTAGCTTGTGATGTTATTGTTCTTAAGGACTTGGGAAACTGCTTGATGCAGTGTGATGATCGTAAAAGTGTTGTTTTAAAATAAATTAAGGACATATTTTAAAGCTGAAATTACAATAGTCTTAAAATAGTACAGTTATTCTTGAATATAACATTCTTTGTCCTTTAAATTCCTGTACAATGATGCAAATTTAATGATATTTTGTATTTTTGGTAGAATGAACACTTTGCACATGTCTTCCTTATCCATAAACTGTATGTCTTTGAATTTCAAATTTTTCAAAAATACAATTACAAAATTAAAACAATTAAGATTTGCTTCATCGTAATTTGTAATTGTCCATGCAGAATCGTTACACATTTCTTTCAAAATCTCATCCCAATATGTTTGCCAAGATTCAGGAATCAAAGAAATAGCTGTACAGAAATTCCACTTGGTATTGTCATTTGTTACTATGCCACATTTATCAAACTCTATAACTTCTCCTTTTGAATTTGTAATACCAATGTGTAAATCATCCTTAACATTATAATCGTCAAGAAAATTTCCATTAGATGGTCTCACAACGATGCAACATGGATAATCTTTTGCCTTCACTAATGGATATGGAATTGCAAAAGGTTCCGATGAAAATGTAGTTAAAAGCTCATGACAAATAGGGCAAGCCGTTGGAACTTCTTTACAAAATACAGATGATGAACAGCAGTGTTTAAAGCAAATTATGTTGATGTTCCCACTCATTTAGTGAATTGAGGTTAGAAAGGTTAAAAAGAATAGTAATGAATATAATGCAAATATTACTATAACAGCATCTAAATTTGGTGTTAAACGAAAAATATAAATAAATATTTCAAATACAAAACAAAAAGCACTAGGTATAGCAGTTAAAATAACTGATAAAATGAAAAGAAAAATGCCAATAACTAAGCTTAATTCTTATTAAATATACGTACTCTCTCACACAATTACTTGAGAAACTATTAAAAATTTATAGTAAGAACGAATATAAACATTGTCCTTAATCTTTTTTGATAATTACTAAATAAAACTGTGCAAACAATAAGTTATAAAATCACATTGCCGGTATCTTACTTTTCGATTTTTCGTATAAACGTGACGTTTTTTACTCCCCATGTTTGTTACACTCACAGGTATAATACGCGTCAATGGCGTCGTAAGGCGCAAAACCGCGGATATTCAAATGCATTTATTCTGTTTTAATAAAAATAGTCACTCGTCAGGAAAGGTACGCTTATAAAAAGCTATTACAATAGCCGAAAATGACACCAGCGATCCCTACCCAACAAATAATAGCCGGTAAACCTGCATTTCTAGACAGCTATTATCTAAGTGACAGGGGCCGAACTATAAAATAATAAAAACTATCGTATTTTATAATCTCCGGCCATAAAGTCACTTTCCCTGGGTGTTCGTTCCGGAAAACCGGTACCTTTATTGGAACAGGTAGCAATAAATACCGTCGGGATTTTCTCGAGCTTGGGAAACGCTGCGCCCTTCTACCATTATCCCCGCCCTCGGGAGAAACCCTATGCGGTCGTGCACAAGCCCCCACTAATGACTCTTAAGCTATTATATCCGACTGAAAACATCATTAAATGTACTCAAGATTAGTTACAAGTATTCTATAGAAATCTCATTATAATGACTCATTGGCTAAATAGCATCCGCTCGTGTTATTCAGCCTCCGCGCGAATATTCTATACATTATATTCATTTTTTCGCTAAATTTTGTATTTAAAATTAGTAATATAATGTCATGTAATAAAGTTTGCTATGTATTGCTCTTTTGTTAAAATTCAATGCAAAATCTGTATCACCATTCTTTATAGAAAGTAAGATTTTCTATTCTATAATTGTAGGAGATTTTTCAAGGTATGACACGATACACTCTAAACCCCAAAGAGTAAAATCTAGAAGTAGAAAGTTAAAAAAGGTCAATCTAGTACTTTATTAAAGAATAAAATACTTTATCAGTTGTAGAGGTGAATCTATATTCATTTCCTATGAACATTTTACTTTCTAAAAATCTATTTCATAACTTATACTTTTCAAAAAGATAAAAATTTACGCTTTCAACTTTACAAAGATTTAAATATATTTTTCACCTTTTAAAAGATTAATATAATATATTTATACTTTTCATAAAGATTAAAACGTACCTTTTTTACTTTATAAAAATAGCGTTTCCTCTTTATAAAGTACAAAAGATACATTTTAAAATAAAAAGTGTAAATCTTTTGAAAGGTAAAGGTATAATTAAATCTTTGTAAAGTTGAAAGCGTAAATTTTTATCTTTTTGAAAAGTATAAAGTTATGAAATAAATCATTAGAAAGTATGTTCCTATATTCACCTCTACAACTGATAAAACCTGTATTTTATTCTAAGGGGATGGCAAACTCTCCCGTAGGGATCTGCATTATCGGCATAAACATTTTATTTATTATTATAAGTGAAAATCATTTTTCAAAATTCGACCTACGTACTGCCCTCCACAATTGTGTAAGAAAACTAAAAAAAATTGCAGCCAATTATATTTACAAATGACTTCAGGAAATTGTTTAAAAATTTTTTATTCATAGAGAACTTCACGAAAATATTTGAAAAATTTTCTAACAATATCCTGAAGTCATTTGTAAATGTAATTGGCCTAATTTTTTGTTTAGTTTTCTTGCACAATTATGGAGGGCAGTACGTTGGCCGAATTTCGAAAAATAATTCTGCTTTTTAAATAATAAATAAAATTTTCATACCGATAATTCAGATTCCTACACTGAGAAAAAATTCTAGTAAAAATTAGAATCCTGTGCAGTAACGTGGCCATAGACTGTCATGTAGTGGAAAAATTACCATCCTGTATTGTAAATTTTACTAGAAAATATTATACATTTTACTAGAATTATGGTAAAATTTCCAATAATTCTAATAAAATTTATAATACAGTATGGCAATTTTTCCACTATATGACAGTCTGTGGCCACGTTTCTGCACAGGATAGTTATTTATTTACTAGAATTTGTTCTCAGGGTACAGGAGGGTTTCACATCCCGTTAATAAAGTATAAAATTGACCTTTAACTTTCTACTTGCAGATTTTTCTCTTTAGGGTTTTAGTGTGTAATTGCGCGGAAATTAAATGATAGGGGAAAGTGGGCCATAGGGGGCCATGGGGCAATATGAACGTTCGGGGCAAATTGGAGCACCTCATTAAATATGTTTCATTCGCTGGGAAAAATACTTCAATAAGTTTCATTCGAAATAAAGCCTTTTGGAAGAATAACAGTTATTTCATTGAACAATTACTTTATATAATTTCTTAACATAGCATATACCATCAATGTACAGTGTTCCTTCTCAATAGTGCCGCGGACGCCGCAGGCCTCTCTCCAATTGTCCTATTATTGCCAAAAGTGGAAATAGAAAGAGAAGGCAGCGGGGTTATTGAGAAGGAGGACTGTATAATAGTGATATTCTTTGAAAACGCTTTATACATATTTAAAATATGCATAAAAAGTGTCCAGTTATTGTCATAGTTAAGCACAATCGGCAAATAAAACAAAAATTTGAATAAGGATATTGAATTAACGAATGTTTATGAAGCACATCAGGGATTTAGGGAAACTCACCTCCGCAAATGCAAAATTAATATTTACACAAAAAAAAGTTTTGAATAATTTCCTTTTTTTCAACTTTTTCCTCAAAATGAAGATATAAAATAAATAATTTTTCCTGAATGATAAATGAATATCTTCTAAAAATTACATATGAATTTTGTTGTCTTTTGTAGATTTTAAATTTCAATTCAGAAAAAATACTTTTTGTTAAAACAATTTCTTGGGGAAAAGGTAAAATCGCATTTCAAAAAAAGGAAATACTCAAAAAGTTTCTTTTCCGTTCGCTTTTTGCAGGAGAGATTCAGGGAAGATAAGTCATTTCAGAATCATAAAATATGTAAATAATTATTGTCAATAATATAAATTTTCATGTCAATAAAAGAAAAGTAATAATATAAGCATAAAATGAAAATATAATATACGGCACTTACGTTTTTATTTTTTAATTTACTGTATTGATCTATATATATTTAATTTCTATTAATCTGAATCTTGTTATTTTAAGTATGCCTATATTTAATATTATTTATCCTAAAATAAAATATAATCATTTACTTATTGAATTCAATAATCGTAAGTAATAGAGGAAAGCGAGGCATAGGGGGCCATGGGGCAATGTAATCCTTCGGGGCATAGTGGGCCACCCCATTAAATATGTTGCATTGGTGTAAAAAACATTTATTAATAAATTTCATTCAAATGAAATCATTTTGAAAGATTATCATTATTACATTGCAATATTACTATATACAAAAATTATAGATATATAATAATACTGCAATGTAATAATGACAATCTTTCAAAATGCTTTAATTTGAATGAAACTTGTTAATAAATGTTTTTCACACCAAATGCAACATATTTAATTGGGTGGCCCACTATGCCCAGAAGGTTCACATTGCCGCATGGCCCGCTGTGCCCCGCTTTCCCCTAAATAATTAGGTTGTATCACGAAAAAATTCATTAGGTCAGTAAAGTAAAATAATAAAACTTAAACTTAATATATTTTTAGCGGAATGTAGTGCAGTATTTTAAGTGATCAGAAATTGAATAGGCAGCAACTGTATACCTAATTGAATTTTAAATACCAACAACCTGATTACAATTAAATACAACATTGCTTAATTACCATTAAAAAAACTCTTCTTTAGACTTGTTATTCTGTCACTGTCAGAAGAGATGTTTCTAAACCTAACTCTATTTATAAGCTATATATCTTACGCGAATCGCAAATCATTAAATTTTACTCTCAAACCGCGCTATAATTTAAAATTTAAATTTTAATAAAAAAATTACTATGGGATGGTAAAGAGGGGGGGGGGGGGGCGGGGTGCCAATTTGTCCATGATGCACCTTGCTGAGGCATTGCATTTTTACAATGTCTGTGCAGTGTCAATGCACTGCTTGATAACCTAACTGCTAAAAAAGCTAACAGGGTCGGGGGTTACATCAACTAAATTTAAAAAGAAAAATTACGCGATAATTACTTTTAAAAAATTACTAAAAACCGATATTTACATATACGGCAAATTCATCTACGACTTTCAAAAACAAAATATCCTTAAAAAACTCGTTAGCTAGCAAAAGTTTTTATGACGAATTTTACATTTATGTCTCTCGAACGTTAAATTAAAAAACAAGTCGAATGCATGAAAATAAAATCACTTACAGTCGCGGATTCCCTCGTGGCAGACGTCGGCAGCTTGGCCTCCATCGTCATCTTCTGTGCCCCCGAGTACTCGGAGATCCCTTCGAACCCCACTACATTAGAGCTCGAATTTGCACCGAAGACCGAGGTCTAGGCACGCAGAGACAACAATGGGATTTCACGCGAGACACCCATATTCTTTAAAAGTGGATCAGTTCATTGTTTTCTATTTAAAAGGTATATTTTATTGCGAATAATACATTCATTCCCATTGATGCCTCTACTTTCGCTGAGACATCCAGAAAATTGATGAAGAAATTAAATGAAGACGAAACTCCTTTTTCTGCAAAATACAATAAATAATTCAATGATATTCAATGATGATTCAACGTGATATTTGTAATAGTATAAATATTTTCTGAATCTAAATAATCGGATAAAATGTTAACACAACTCTAATAATTTAAATGCGAACTACCTATATTTCAGAAAGCAAAAATCTTAAAATTTTCGAATATTTTATTAGAAAAAATACAATAAATAAATAAATAAAAAGCGTAATCCGCCGTTAATTTAGAAATATAAAAAAACTAAAACAAATTTTATGTAACTTGCATTTTTTATCATTTTGTTTACATTTTCGTAAAAGAAAACTACCTAATACACGCCTACAAAGTAATGTACTTTAGGCTAACATGCGGGGTTGTTCCAGAAGAAATTAGTTTGCGTCGAGTGTATGTTCTTTTAAAACTAGTTAAACTTACAGATTTTAATTTTTTCATAAGCAAGTAGTAAATTTGCTTATCACAATAACATTTTCGGAGTAATTTTTTTTATAAAATATTAAAAAATGTTAGCAATTCAATAAAAGTTTCTTTAAAAAAATTTATCTGATTTTTTTTTTATTCTTTTTCACCTAGATTCCAGACAAATCTATCTCAAAGATGATGCAAGTATTCTAGAATCCTTTATTTCAATTTAGACTTTTGAAATGTTAACAAAATGGCTTCAATGACTAATTTACTTACTGCTTGCAAAGAACGTTAATATTTTTAAGGCTAATTATAAGTCTTAAAAGAAAGGCACTTATATAATAATTTTTTAATTAATAATGTAGGAATTCATAAACAAATAAGAAATAATAAAAAAAAATTGCTATTTCTCTTTTCAGTTTGTAATTCTATCTGATGTTCGAATTAAAAATAACTATAAATATTTAAGACATTTTGGAAAGGTATGTAATGCTATATATCTATATAATTAAATTCATAAAATAAGTATTTGCAAATACTAATGAAATAGCTTGCACTTTTTAAATTTTATACTTACATATATTCTAAGGTAAAGTGCAATGGAATCATGTCTTGTACAGCTGTTTGAAAGGGCAATCTGCAATTCCATTTTTGAACAGATCTTCCCCAATCGCGGTTGATTGCGATAAAAAAATGTTCGATCACAAATAGATGCCAGAGAATTTGGCTGTTATAAATTTTATAATCTAAAAATATTTTAAAAAGTTGGTAAATCATTGCTTGATTTAGTAATTTTATTTTGTATGTGCAATACTTACATATATCCTCATGTGAAATATAACAGCAGTTGACTAGGGAGGGCAGGTCCAACGAAAAAATTGGATAGTTTCAATAGCAGCCAAAGTAATCTGAAAAATATTTTAAATTTTAAATTCATTGTTGGATTTAGAAATATAAATATTTTATTTTGATAATTTAAATATAAAAGCAAATCTCTTTTTTATTAAGCAACCGAATTAATAACCATAAATACTTTAGACAATATGAAAAAGGATGCTTTGTAAAAAATTAATTGTATATGAAGATTTTTGTAATTTGATATGCCCAATGAGAAGCATAAAAAAAAATTTCTAATAATAAGATATAGGTACAAATATAGAAGTATACTTACATGTATCTGCGCATGATGTTTAATGCTGCCACGTTATTCATAATTTATTGCCTGGGTTTAGTTTATTGATAAGCTGCTTCATTGGATGAGGGTACGTTTGCCTGAAAAGGTTCCACATGTATTAATGTGCCTCAATAAAGGTAATGATAGTTTATCTCTATGCTTGTAATATTCTGCACTTTACAAATATTTTTACTGTATTCATTATTGAATTCCTATAATTTTTTATTTGTTCTAAAACTTAAAAATTCATCTTTAATAACTATTCCTCCCTTCCCAATATTAATTTTTTTTTCTTTTAGTGTGCTATCAAATGATTAGCATTTAAAGTGTGTTTCTCATCGAAAATAACGTCAATTAAAAGTTAAACAATCCCGAATGCCTAACAAAGTTTCACTGTTGATGGTGAATAAAGTGACAGCAAGCACGACAGTATGATCTAACTTAAATTCTACAAATTTAATTTAAAAGGATTTAATATTTCGTTTACGTTTTTCCTTTTTTTAGTAGCTAATACAAAAAAGAAATTGTAGAAGCTCTATTTTAAATTACCTCATATTTTAAATTTAATTGTGAAAGTAAAATTTTTAAAGTAAACTAAAAACGAGCTCACCATTCACTGACTGTTCCTAGTATAATGCTGATTGCTTGGTACTCTTGTTTTGTATGTGATACAAGTACTGGCCACTCAAATGAATTGAATTGGCTGGAAGCTACTTTCAACACCAGCACAAAATAGCCATAGTAGTTGGGTAACCATTATACAGAGGCGAGTTGCAACACACATCAGCCAATCGCCCATGTTACTAAAGAGAATCCACTAGGTGCCAGTGATCATTTGCTTGGATTGCTTATGCATCACCAATTACAAGGTGGAATGACTGCAAATCACAGAAGACTTGGAGCCAATTGCGGCAGCACACCATTATGCAAAGCTGTAAAAAGACAATATAAAGTAATTATTTAAAAATTCTCAATTGCTCAAAAAAGAAAAACATAAATTATTAAAACGTATTTTTAACAGAAGTTAATTTCAATGAAAGTTAGGATTAATAACCAGTTTTTTCTGACAATTGCAAAATAAGATGTCCTGATGACTTAAAATAATAAATTTAGTTTACAGAATAACAAAATTTTTATAAAAGCATTTTTATATGCTACGCATTATAAAAAACAATATAAAAATCATCAGTGTTTCCATTGTACCCAACAGGTATCCACCTTTTTAACGTCCCACATGGAATTATAACCAAGGCATTGTATATGTTAAACATAAATTAACTTCGTAAATTTTTATTAAAAAGTTGAAGTACCACATTTTATTCATGAAATTAAAAAAAAAATGCCCCTTCTTATTTTGTATATCTTATCACTGTTTCTTATAACAATTTAAATGCCATGAATACATTATTAATCTATTTAATTTCATTGTATTATGGATATTATTAATCATCTTCACTATTAATACTGTTAAACTATAAAGAAATTATCATTAATTCCGTTGACAGTAAAGGACAAAGCTACAAACATGGATTATTTAAACTGTTCATGAGTTTTATAAGCACAATTTTTTATAAAATATTGTTAAATTATTTAGACAAATTTTTTAATCACGTGAACTTTACTTGTTATATAGTTATAATAGATCAAATTACTATCAGTTGAGTGGATTATATTATCAGGAATTATTCGAATAGATGAAAATATCAGGCTTTGCTCAATTTGATTGTCGTCAGGGTTAAAAAATGGCAATTATGATTGCATAGCGAGAAGCATAAATTAAATTTAACTTGATAATTTAGTAGAAAATGTTATAAATTCTCAAATACTGCACGACAGTACAGATATACCATAAATATACATACATTAATACAGTGGAAGAATTACGAATACGTAAATTGCTTTACATATTCCCTTTCCTTCTACACTACACTTTCATGGCCATATCTGTAGATGCCTATTACGAGACTAACAACAGAATATGATAAGAAAATTAAATATTTTACAACCGCACAATTACCACAAAAACTGTATAGGTAGCGAAGAGATAGTTGAGAATGATAATTGGAAGGTGTCATGAAACTGTTAAAAGTATAACATCGGAATTACTCGCTGCATGAAGAATTTTCACTCCAAAATCTCAAATTGCAATTAATAATTAATAAATATCAAATAAGTAGGTCACGAACTGGACTACCCAACTACCCAACCGCTCCTGCAAGTCTGAGCCCTTGGTGTCCAGCTGTGCGGAGGGCCGCTTCCCTCACCACTTTCGTGGCACCGGTATATATAGATATACTTTTACTTTTATGCGGCCCCCGGATAATTTTCACTAATCTTCACATATCTACTGATTAAATATCGGCAAAAATATTACATAAGTAACAAAGGAAATGTGTAAAAGCGTAAATGTGAGTTCATTTAGTGGAGATATTGCAAAAATGTCACGTTCATGTTTATGCCTAGGATAACCTATTGCAGGTCTATGGGCCGAAAATGACGAATTTAATGATCGAATATCGAATAATATACGTTATACGGAACATATAAAACATCAATACATATTAATTTAGCGGGATAGATTACGAATCTGTAAATTATAGCACATATACCGTTACTCATATCGCCCACCGAATTCCATTCGAAAACCGCAAATTCCGTTAATGATTAATACAAAAATAATATCAACTAATTATAGGTTGCAATTAGTCGAATGATAATGTATTGTAAAACATACCGGAGGCAAGCGAATGTGACCTTCCCGTCCAACTGCTCCCGCCAGGCTGAGACGCCGGCGCCCCGCTCAGCTCGGGGAACTGGGCGATTAATATTAAAATATCGTTATAAAAATAATATAGGAAATTACGGAATCGTTAGCAGATTTAGCAATGACAAATAAAAAAATTGTGGAATTGATAGTTTATTAGAAAAAAATTAATTTAAGTATTAGGAGCAAATAATCAAAA
>JAXIUT010000009.1:7366631-7378387 GCA_035586675.1 Eurytoma californica | reverse complement strand
TAGCTACCGAAACGTCGCACATTTTACAATACATTGACTTCTACTCATTAACATCGATGTAAACCTTTTTTTAAAAATACTATAAATTTTATTCTATAATTCTAGTCAGCAACACTAACTAGTCATTTAAACTTTCAACAGTAGAAACTTAAACAATTTCAATCTGTCGCAGAGTCCAAACGAACGGTCAGGTGTGGGAGAACATCGCCCGCGAGCTGGACCTCGAGAAATCGTCGACGCAGTCGGCGGACAACAAGACGGCGGCGTGACCTCCGTCGGCGGGCCCGTCGCTCCTCGGCCTGTCCAGGCTCTACGACACCCGTCAGGTCTAAAGGCCCGGCGGCCCACCCCCGCCGCCCCTCTCCCCTTACCCGGCGGCCAGTTCACGGGAGGGGCGGCGACGGGCCGTGCACCGCTCGCCCGCGGACCTGGGACGTTACTCCGCGCGCCACGAGTGACACAGTGACTCCCCGAGGAATGAAAGAAGAAGAGGAAGCCCCGTGTACAGATGCGCCTCGCGCCCGAGTCATCGACGCGCGGAGCCTTCGCGGGCGATCCGTTAGTCCCGTAACGGCTCGACTTTTTTTCTCAAGTCTGCTCCCTTTCATTTGGCTAAGGAGTTTCAACGCGGGGAATCGCATTACTTTAGTTCGTAAGCGAAGTGCGCTCAGGTGATACCTTTTTCGAGGTTCACGCGTTTGTTCTTAATTAGGTATAAAGTAAATTTTCTTTTTTAAGGATTGCAATCGTTGAGAGGACGTTAAATCGTTGATTATTTTACTTTTAATGATTCTGAAGGTCACAAAGTCGAGATTAGGGCATTTTATTACGATTACGTTTAATTGTATTTTATAGATTGTTGAATTAAGACGTTTTTCTCGCGAGTTTATGAGAAATTGTGCTAAATGTACTTCTAGACGAGAATTTTTAAGAATTTGATTAAGAAATTTTCAATTGTGACGGCAAAATTAGAAAATGTAAGTGCGACATATTGATTTAGAAAAAAATAATATTGATCTAGTGCAAGTTTGTGAATCTATAAGTGTTTTAAATTAAACACACGTGTGCCATTTTAAACTTTTTTTAAATGCCCAGAATAGAACATTATACCTGTTTTACTTTGTATGTTAAATACGATAAGTAGCCAATTCATGCGTTTTGCTACTTTTTAAAATATTTGCAGTGTTTTATTTTAGGCACTTTTAAATGTTTAAAATTCTCAACGCGACATCAAATTACACATTTAAATATTTAATATGAAACACTTGGATTTACAGCAAATTAACAGCACTGTATAGGCATTTATCGACCAATTAAGATTGTTAATTGTAAAATATGCTTGATTCAATTGTAAACGATTGTTTGGCAATTCTTTTGCAAAACGATCACCGCAAAGGTTAAACTTACAAAGTTATAAATTAAAAAGAAGTGAATGAACGATAGTGCATTTAAAATTTGTTCGCAAACCCAGTGGATAAGCGCGACAATCGTATGGTGTGAAAGACGAGCGACTCTGTCAATAAAAAAGATGTCTGAGTGCAAAGACAGTATTAAAGCGTTCCATAATAAAAAAAAAGCGACTGTTTTAAAGTGTCGATTGCCCCGTATGTGTTCAATCTGTACACATAAACGACTCTGAAGGTATGCAGTTATTCGTCCAGTGCGGAACGTGCTGACGCCGACCGCACAACCGTGTGTCCGTGGTAACTGCACGTTATTATTATACACTTTTGTGATTGCTCTCTTTCAACTTTTTGTAAAAAGAAATGAACCGATTTAATTTTGAATTTTATAATTGACGTTTTTCGTATAATTCACCATCATGATAAATTTTGGAACAATAAATACGTAATTTTGAAGAGATTTTGCTCATATCAATGCTCAGAAGTATTTTTTTTTTCAATGAATGTAGATAGAGTGCTCCTGTAATAAGTTAAAACTACGGATACCGCCAAACCGATTAAAAGGACGTAGAGAAATTTTGTTACTGTATGTCACAGACTTGTTTCTCTAAATGTTATACTTTGTTATTCCAAATATTCAGAAAAAAATTATATTTACCACAATTTTTTACTCTTCATTAAGACGCGGTCGAGCGCAATATTTCATAAATTTAAAATGTAGACTCTGTAGACTGCTCTATATAAAATAGCACAAATGTGTTAAAAGTAAAATAATTATAACGTCACTTAATTAGTTTATAAAAACAAATATATTGTGTAAACGTTTCCTTTTTCTTAAACATAAATTTTTCTACACCGGATGCTCGTTCAACAATCTTCAACTAGTGCGTGCGTTTGCTTGTAAATGGTGTAGAAAATGATTAACGCACTTTTCCATTAATTACATTATGTAGATTTTGTTGCTTTTCTACATTTTAACATTATTTTTTTTATAAAAAAAAAAGGAAAAAAAATCATTTTATCATCTATTTCGATAAAAGCCTGTTGTTTTTCGTTTAAGCTGTAAATTAACAAGAGGCACAAATACTACGCTTTAAAAATAATCGCCGCTGGTATATACCAGATAATATTATCTTCGACTATATTCAATTATCCCGAATTTGTCGAATAATGGATTTGTTAAAAAGACAAAAAGTGTGCAGTAACTAAATAAAATTACGCCTGCAAGACGTAAGAATTGAACAGTCGCATCGCGAAACCGCATTCGAGTTCAACGAAATGAATAATTGCATTTTTTATTTCTGAAAGCCGTTTGCCTGTTGTATATTACGTTTCGCGATGAACCAATTGTGAATATCGTTTTCGATAAAGCGAGGTCAATTTGCAAAATTTATCTGTCCTCTCGACCCTACAGTTAACCGCTGAATGTTCGCTGTGTGCGATTTACGGAAATTACGAGTGCATGACGACGCCTTCATAGGTGAATAATAGATTTTTATTTCATACAAGGAGATAACCAACTGTGCATTTTTATATTCTAAAATAATCTACGATTTACTGTGCAGGTTCGTTAAATGGTGCTATAAGAGATTTTTCATTTCATCCAGCGCACATGTTCAATGTCTAAAGTGTAAAGGAAGCTTACTTAAGAGAATGAAATCTCGTAGTAGGTAAAAAAACAACTGTTAAGCTGTAAATCATTTGAGACTGGGAAATAAAACTCGCGTATCTCAGCTATGTGTGAGTGCGAATGAAATTGTAAAAGTAAATGAACGAAATGCAAAAATCTAATTTTTTCAAAGAGCTTGACAAAATGTGCTTTCTAAATGACGATTAATTCAGTCGATTTTAAGAAAGAATCCTTTTCATCTGCGCATAGTCAAGAGCAATTTAACTTGCATGATGTTTCAATAAACGGCCAGTGATATAAACTTACATACGTACACATAGCTTGTTTCTAGACGTTCTTTATACCTAGTTTTTTTATTTTGAGAACTTCCTAAAACGATAAAATCAATAAATATTTTGCCATAATTTTACCGAAAATATGAAGACCGATGATTTGCCGCACAAAGTTTTAATTAGATTAAGTTTTATCATTCGCCACTTTATAGTCAGAAACTGAAGAGAGAAACTTGCGAGACTTCAATGAGATTGAAATTTCGTATCTTGATTGCGACGAGTGCGTCCGGACCCAAGTTTGACGTGGACGGTGTGCAAGGCGAGTGTAATTGTAACGCGATTGTACAGAAGAGAGAAAATATTTGTAATATTGTCGTGCGTGATAAGAGAGTTTTACTGTCACAGCTGACCTGGGATTGTCTCAGTCGAGGTTACTTCATCGACGCACATGTCATCGACGTTTCTTCACTCGTGAACTATTGCGATCCCACTGTAAAGGAGCGTTTCGCGCAATTCCAGCCGAATTATCGACTAACTGTTGGATTCGACTTTTGATGATTCACTGACTGTGTTATTGATCGCTGAGAGCTCTGCTCTCGCGCCCAAGGAGCGATGAAATGTACGTCGAGCAACAACGGATTGTGTTTTAGGTTGTAATGCGGCATTACCCATACGTCAGCAATGTTAATGTCTATCATATGTAAAATTAAAATTAAATTATTTTAATATTAAACGTTTACACCTCTTTCTTCATAATGCCTGCTATATATTATGGTGTGTATTAGCTTTTTACAAATTTTATTTATTTTTATTTTGACAGCAGCTTTTAATTATTTAATTTCTTTTTTTTCAGACTTAAACTCAGCGTGCACTATAGAATTTTAAGATCATTTTTCTTTTATCTAAGGAACTTAACGATGGCCGATAAAGTTACATGGCCAGTCGGTAAAAAAAATTAAATCAATGAAAATTAGCAATCGTTTATTTCCTCATTGGATCCAAAGAGGAAAATTTAAAGGAAGCAAAGAGTTTGATTCAACATTGAATTATATTTCTTTTTAATTATTTTAAAATTACATGCATTTGACTTACGTTGAATAACATAAGTTCTGTTACAGGTATTTACAATTGAATACAGTATTTGTCATGACTTTACAATTATTAACATAAGATCACAATAAATAACGTATTAGCTTTGATGAAAAGTGACAAATTTAATCGACTTTTGTTTAGTTGGTATAAAAAAATTGCTGAGTATTATTAATTGCATTATTCTTCTACAAACAATAAAAAAAGATAATCGTATCTTTATCTTTGGCAGTTCTCAGACTTGTATTGCACTTTAATTAAATGTTTAAAGTAAAATTACAGATTAATAGCTAATTATAATGAAAAATGTCCCAATTTCTAGGTACATAATCGACCAGCCAACAAATTTCTTTGACGCACTTACAAAGCTCCTAAAATAATGAAATCGAATTCATTTTATTCTTAGAAAAAATTTAAAGTATTTACGACGCTAAATGCAGTCAAAAAATTCTTAGATCTACCTTAATAAAAATATTTTATTTTTACACATTTGCAAGTGTTTATATTTTTCATCTAATACATAGTTAATTTCATATTTCAGGTTATATTTATTACAATAGACATACATTTTTTCACCAATTTCAATTATTAACATTATAATTTTCCTATTAAATTTAATTCATAAAATTGATTCGAAATTTTTCATAATATTTCGCAATGATATTTCGCGACTTCAAATTTCATTAACATAAAGTTACTCCATAGATTTACTCCTGGAAGATTGTTGAAGTATTTTTTACAAAACTGGAAATAAATTTACACTTTTATTATCGCTCTGTCTGTACTAATTCTTAAACTCATTATAAAAATAACTATGATGTACCGTTATTATATACAATAGATCATTAAATATTATACAGTTTGAACATTCCGTAGTAATTTCATAGGTATACACGTTTGCCTTTCGCAACGTAATAACTTCCTGATGAATTTTTGTCGCAAGCATATGTACATCCACTACTCAAATTGCCTAAAATTGTTTGTTGCAAACAATTAAACACCATTTCCACTAAAAGTGTTTCGCTTATAAATAACGACGTCGCGAGAAAACGCGTGAATTCACAAATTGTCTATATATTTCTTAAATGCTGTCCGTAATCAAATCAACAAAAAGAAAGTAAAAAAATCTTCCAACGCTATGATACATGTAGATTATTCACATCTGGAGGACTCATACACAACATCGAAAGTAAAAAAGTATAAGGAACGACATACTTCCCGGCTCTGCGTCGCGCAAAAGCAACGCAAGAAAACAAAAAACAAGGTATCCACCTATTTACTCTTGGCGCGAAAAAAAATCGCGCTCTAGATATATTACAGACCTACTCCTTGGCGGGCTCGTCGCGGGTGAGCCTCTCGGTGGAGGAGGCGGTGCGGTTGACGTCGGCCTCGATGACGAGCATGGACTCGGGCTGCGAGGCCGGGCGCGCCTCCGCCTCCCCCTCCGCCTCGTCGTCGCAGTCGGCGAACCGCAGCGACTCCTCGAAGTCGTAGGTCCTCAGCTCCATGCTCGGCGCCGCCACTGCCGACGTCGTCGTCGTGAGGGTCGCCGGCACGTACTCGGCGCGGCTGCTCGCCGACTCGGCGCTGCCGCTGCTGCTGCTGGCGGCGTCCCGGCGGCTCCTGCAGCCGAGGATCGACACCGGCGACGAGGACGTCGGCCTCTTGCTGCTGGCCACAGTCTCCGACCTGCCGGACCGGAAAGCTCGGGTGAGGCTTTTTTCGGGCTTAAGCGGACTCCAACATGCGGATGACTGCTGCCGCGATATCGTGCATGTACTCGTGCTGGGGGTAATTCATGCAAAAACTTCCGACTCGTGTCTGACCCAGTTCGGCCGCTATCTACTTGATGCGCGCGGATTATACAATATTTTTCTTAATTCCTCGGCTGGAGAGGTCACTTTTTCGATTTATTAACTTTTCCAGGAAATTTACGGTGCCGCGAGGGCTCTTTTTTTGTGTAATAAAGGAAATTTAGACATGCAAATTGTACATTGGTAACTGACAAAAGGTGTTTTATCGGAAAAAGTTTTTAAGACTCTTCGCGCTAGTTTTGTCGTATATGTAATTTTGTGCAATTTGCGTAATTTTTTTTGCCAAACAAAAGAATTGTTTGATTAAACAAGAACTTAATGCATGCATACAATCGATAATAACATGCACTTAATGTAATGATGAACACTTAATGCGAACTGGATTTTCTCGTCTTACGAAGTTCTGAGACTTCATGATTCTCTAAGGTCTAAAGTTAGCTTACATAATTTCGTTCGATTATACTATAAGAGTATAAAACGCCATTAATAAAAAAACAAACAAACATACGTTAGAAACTTTTAAAAGCGTCCGTGAACAGTGATAATTGAGTTTTAAACACCAACACACATATCGTACAAAAACATTCCGTCTCTACTCGCGAGCACAGTCGTCCACTAAAAGCAACACCAATTATTCGCACAACACATAATGAATTAGCTGGAGCGACGGGTGTCGGAAAATAAACTTTTTTTTTTACGTACCCCATTGTAAACTTTGTACTTTATCCCCACCGAACCGGGAAACAAGTGATTTACCCTGAGGTATGTAAAAAATCGTATATTGCACTCGGTATCGTATTATCCTCGGTGCGCAATATACTATTATTTTTTTTTGTTCAAAGAAACCGCCCAATCGCGTACGAATGAAATCCATGCGTGAACGATCCAGAGATCAGCGTGCGATTAACGATTGTTAGTGGTGTGTGCAGGTGAGAGACGGCATCCCTGCCGTCGCATGGTTTTCAGACCATCGCTCGCGGCCTGTCACACTCACTTGACAGGAGAGGCGGTGGTAGACGTCGCCGCCTGCATCTCCCTCATCCGCGATTCCTGCAACTGCCTCACGAGGCTGCTGGGCCTGCCGCCGGCCTGCGTCAGCAGCTGCTGCTGCGAGCCGGCCATGTGCGCCCGCGCCGACATCCCTCGCTGCGAACCCATCAACGATCCTGTGGTAAAGACGTTTCTCATTTAGAGCTTTTTTTATTCATTATCAACGAATTTGTCGATCAGAGGTGGGTATGAGAGATTATAAATTAGTCTAATAAGAAAAGTAAATTGTGTTATTACTAACTTCCGCAAAAACGCCACTTTATTGATCCGAAAAGCGGGACAAAAGTAACATTTTATTCTCTGTAATGCTTTATTCCCGAAAATTTTAATTTTTATATTAAACTGCAAAAATTAATAAACATAATAAAATTGACAAAGAATACAATATAGATTGTGCATTATAATTTATTTTTATTTAATGCAGTCTCATAGGATGGGTAATATCGAAAGTGTTCGATATCAATAAAGTGACTACACAATTGAGTCGGTAATAAAGCATTATATGCAACGCAGGAGTAAAGTCGATTATTCTCTTGAGAATATACTAAACTTACCTGTGGGATTAATCCTCGACTTTACTCTCTTGTTGCATGATGTATTATTCTACGTGTGCTTCATAGATAAGTGTTTATTGTCTGTGAGTGCTTGTGATAAAATGTATACCCAGGGGTTATTCATTCCAAGTAATCGCAAACCATTTTAAAATTAGCAACTGTGCGATCGCTTTTTAACCAATAATAATTAACAAATCCAATTGCGATGAGACCTTGAAACAGTGCATAATATTAGCATTATAGTATTAGCTATTATAGTATATTTATCGCCAGGTGGACTCTGAGTCTGATATCTTTCCCACTAATGGGTCTGTTTTGTCTTAGTTTTATATTTCAGTCACCTTTGCATCTAAATAGTTAGGCACTCGAGAAAGCTGTTACTGACTAAAAAATATGTCATCGTTGAAAAAATCGATTTAATTCTCGCAATTATTCCAATCAAATATCACTAAAATTACAATGAAAAAAAAAAGAAATCCTTTGGGCCATAGTACACAGTTCTCATTATAATCATAAAAAAATTAATTATTTTCTGAAAAAGATCAAGTTGCACTATTTTGTATAAATTTTTTTATATTCATATTTTATAACTAACTTTATTAAAGATAATTTTTATAGATTTTCGTGAACTTTGCAAATGCAAATCTTTGACTATTGTTTACAAAATAATGATTGGATTGGACTTGAATCTGGCATGCCTCTTTAGTCAATCAAGTAAATATTATGTTATTCATTTATCAAATAATTTTTTTCAATTTAATCATGACACACTTTACTCATAATCAAAGAAAGCAAAGATTGTTATGAAAAAATCCTGCAAATGCAACTGTAATCACAAGCGAAAGTCGTTCACCATCGCAGCGAATTGATTATCACGTTTATTGGAGCATGAAAAGTTGTTATCAAACGAGGCGCAACAGCAAGCAAACGCGAGCTCTCGAATCACTGACTCCGAATACACGAGCGGAAACAATCGCGCGGAAAAGATTACACCATGCGGATCGCGCATAAAAAACGAAGCAATTACTCGCGCGACGTACCTCTAGGCTCCTGAATGATGCTGACGAGTCCGGTAGGCCCGCCGAGCGCGTCCTTCCCCTCCAACCTCCCGGGGAACAGCAGCCGGTGAATGTAGTTCTTCAGCGCCGCCCGGAAGTCCTTCAGGTGGTAGGCGTAGAGCAGGGGGTTGCCGGCCGAGTTCAGGTGCGACAGGATGATGCAGAAGTTGAGGAGGAAGTCGCTGACCTCGCACTGCGGGCAGAACGCCATGATGCAGTTGATGGTGTACAGCGGGAACCAGCAGATGATGAAGAAGGCGACGATGCGCGACAGGTTCTGCGTGGCCTTGACCTCCCGCTTCTGCTGCGCGCCGAGCAGCCGCAGCATCGTGCCGTGCGTCTGCACGTTGCCCTTGCGCTTCCCCGGATTCATCGTCACTATCTGCTGCAGCTGCGGGGAAAGAGGCGAAACAAATAAACGCCCGGCTCGTTACACGTCGTCCTTTTCCGCGCGCGCGCGGGCGGAGCGGGATTTTCGTTTTTTGTTGCAGGAGACGCCGACGGTGGCTGTGTTCTTTCGCCTTATTTTGCCCGGGTGATTGCTTTTTTCGAGACACTGACTTTTTATTGACTCTGCTCAATTTACTAAGAGTGTCAACAGTTGGACGCGGAATGCTCCCTGGCGTCTTGTATTGCCGTTTAGCAAATTGAAAATTAAGTTGAGGTAGTTCACCGACTTTTTTAATTATTTATATTTTTGTTTATTTCGAAAAGTTTCATGTATCATTAAAATTTGAATGATCCAACCGATATAAAAAAAATTAATCTATCAAGTTTTTCAACATTTTTAATATATTTAGTAAGAAACATTTTATTAAATACAATCAAGAATTATGTTTTGACATTTTTAATTTTAATTTATATGAGTTAAAGTATTATACAAGCTAAGAATATGGAATATTTATTCATATAAATAAAATTTGTGTACTAATATTGATTTAAATCCAATTTAATGAATATATAAACTACAAGCGGTGAACTACGCGGTAATTTTACGTGAATTTCAATTATATTTCCAGACGTTTCAATAGTGTGTCAATAAAAACTACGTTCTCGAAGTGCTAGAAAGTTGTATTATTGATGTTCTCCAGTGACAGAACAATTACTTCGCCTGCGTTTAACGCAGAGCCTGTAGAAACTTTCTCGTTTTTAATATGATTAATGAGGAATTGCCAATAATGGAACGTTTGGAAAAGAAACGAAATTAAATTTGCATACATATTATTTAAATTGTATTGTGCAATTAAGTTTAGATTATAACTCATCATTTTTTCACAATAAGCAAGTTTTTAATATGCAAAATTTCTGCATTTTTTTTTTTTTTGTTAATTTTCAAAATATCATCTCGATCGGAAAGAATCCCGAGTGTTTATAACTCTTACTATTTTGTCTTTCTCTTGGATGCTGAAAAGAGCAAAGTCGAGTTAAAATTTACATCGTCGTAAATAAATTTATATTTAAATATTTAACGGTCCTCTGTCGTTACAAAATGAAATTAACTCTTCCTCGAAAACGCAAATCATCCATTTATTTGATTTTTCAAAGCGATTCAAATGCTTAAATACCTACTCAACTCAAAAAATAAGACCCTTTTCGTTCCTCGAATTTTCTCGAAAAATGTACGATGAAACTTACTAGGTGATTGTCACACCTCCGAAAAATCAATCTTTTTAAAACTTTGCCTCATGTTTTCTTAAGCTTAAAAATGAAGCCCGGTACATCTTAACTTAATCCCATAAGACTTTATTTTTATCCGGAGGATTATATATCTTTAGCATAGTACAATATGCAAAATAACATCAATTATCTGAAAGATACTTGGACTTATTAACTCCAGTGGCTTTCTGTTCATCATAATCAAGTGATATTAGGAAAAATCATGATCTTAATTCTAACAAAATAAAATAGATTTTAACCATATAAATCTAATTTTGTCTATTATTCAGCGAGTATACTGGCCTTTACGATTAGCCACAGCTGAAAGCTCCTTAATTTTCGAAATCTCCACAACAGCTAACCGCTCAATTCCGATAAAAATTACAAAATAAAACTTGCCGTATCGCAAGACGATCTCGATTTTTCATGAAATCTTTAGCGCGAACTTCATCGTAAACTTTGCGATAAATTTTTCTCGGTGCCCCACTAATTCGCCACAATCGCTCATCGCGAAAACATGCGCCTAAGCAAACGTCGCCATCGATTCGATAAATAAAAGTAAAAAAAATGGAGCGAGCGAGTCCGGTGGGTCGTAAAAGCAGGCGCATCGCGAAGTGGTCGCGTCGCGTAGGAAGTCGCATGGAGGCGCGAGCCGGCCGTCGGCGTCTCGAAATAGAGCGATCGTGGAAAAGCACGGACGAACCTGCTTGACGACGACGCTGTAGATGTGGGCGTAGAAGGCGGCGATGAGGAGAGCCGGGAAGATGATGGTCGCGAAGTACAGGAAGACGAGGTAGTTGTAGTCCATCACCTCCGTGAAGATGCACTTCTCGTCCGACTTGTGGCCGGCGTTCCAGCCCAGCAGCGGCAGGAAGCCGACCAGCGTGCCCGCCACCCAGCACACGCATATTATACCTGTAGATTTGAGCACATGGTTAATCTTTGTAGACAAGTCATTCTATCTGTATGATGGTTGAATTTGCAGTAGGATTTCTACGTTTTCACTCGGCTTGGGTTCTTTATAACATAGAGTTATTATATCCTGATCAATAATTGCTTTCTACAATTTAACTTTTTATCCATATATAAAAGGGAGATGGCGATAAATCGAACGTAGAGCCAATTCAGAGCGTTATCAAAAAATTCATTGGGCGATACAACGGAAAGAAAAGAAAATGAAACGGAATAAAGTTAAAGAAGCAGCCAATTTCAGAGTTCAGCGACAAAATA
>JAXIUT010000009.1:7342537-7355868 GCA_035586675.1 Eurytoma californica | reverse complement strand
TTCCTGAGGATTAAATAATAAATACAATATAGGCAATTGGGGCAAAGTAGGACCATGAAGTGTAATACATTTTCCACAAATGTTAAAAACTGTAATAGGTATTTAAATGTAATCATACATTATTTATTTTAAAATTTCAGTAAATACAAATTTTTCCTTTTGAAACATCCGTCTTTTCTGAAAATAGACTTTATCATTTTTTTTAAACCGTGTTATTAATAGCGAGTGTAAAAGAAAGTATATTAATGTTTTCGAAATTAATTAAAATTCATTTCATCTCGCATTACATATTCGGTAAAAAGTTTCGATAGCGAGACGCCGTCACAATTTCAAATCTTGTCCGAAGCCATTTTTAACGAGGCGTTGACTTGTTACAAAATTTATAGAGCAATTACAGTTTCACCAGCTGGTAATGCATTTGGCATCTTTCATACTAATTGTGCTGTAAGTTTGAATCAAAATCAATAGCACCAATCGGTGAAAAAAAGAAATGAATTAAACTTTTTCAAACCTTGTTTCTTCTTTTCCAATATATTAGTTAAATACAAACTATAATTTCTTCTTTATTATTTATTAATTAATTTTTAAATTTTTAATAAGTTGCGATATTGCTACTATTAGTATACATTATAATATTATAATTATTATACCATTAACAATGTAATATAATATAATAAATATAACATTATAGAAAATTTTTAAAACAACTATTATATAGTATTTATTTGATACGATTAAAAGAATTTCCCTGAAAGTCAAAAGTCCTTTTGACGTTAATAACTGACCTAACTTAACAAAACACATAAGATATAATAATTTAAACAATTATTAAAAAAACTTTTTTTTATAATAAAAAAATTGTTAATTAAAGTCAAGCAATCGCAGGAAAAAGGAAACCTCAATTATGAGACACCCACCAAGTATACTACTTTAAAAATACACCAATCAAAGCTACGGATCATTTTGATCCGGATCCAAAGCTCTCACGGAAGCGCCAAGAAATCATACAGATAGATACCTATATCCAGCTCGAAGCGCGCGATCTCCACAGCGCCCGTCCATCGAGCCGGTCGTTGAATTTAATTTCGCGTCTCCGCTCCGCTTATTAAACACGGCGTCGCCGCGGCCGCGATCGCCGCTCCTCGCGTTCTATATGCTTTGAATGAAGTTAAATTTTCGAAAGCCATACGCGCGCGCGCGCGTTCCCGATTTAATCAATCGTACGGATGCCGACGGCGTTCCGCCGGCGCGCGCAATCACAATGAGAGGAGTAACGAGTGGAGCGCCGAGTTGACAATGTGCAATCTATAACTTTATTGCACACCCGCGGCCCCGCGCGGATTTCACGGAGTGCCGGCACCCGGTGTAAGGGTGCACGCAGGGGGTATACTGTACACCTTGACGCGGCGACCCGTCGAGCGAACTGGAAAATCGCGTAATTTTCGCTGATGGAATAAATTATGGGACGGTATTCAATACGGGGCACGAGTGCGCGCAAGACTGAAAGGGAAAGAGGGCTGTATTTATCGAGGGTATAAATACGATCGTGCTGATTTTTGTTGACAATTAAATGGTGCAGATTTTTTGTCAGGAAATATACTAGCAAGATTCGAATTGTTTTATTGAAATGTACTAAGAGAATTCATTTCTAATTCTCTTGACACGTGACAATCCAGATATTACAAGAAACGAAAATTTTTATTTGATATTTTGATCTATATATGTACTTTACATTTGAGAGAATTAAAAGCTGTTCAATTTTTAATTTAAAAAAATCATTTATATTAAATTTCATATCAAATCTCTATTCAGGTAGTCTGTGCAAAATTGACTACGCATCCAGACTATTAATATGGTTCTAATTTAGTAATCTTCCTTGTGCAAGTGTTATTTAATACATTAAGTAAGATCTATTTTATCTGATGAGTAGACCTTGCTCAATTCGATTTAATGAAAATTTTTCGTAACGAATGTTTAGAAAGTTAAACATTTTATGACAATGTTTGAATTTAAAATATTGACTCTAGTAGTAATACAAACACGTGCTACATAAAAAAACGATACTTTATTTAATCTTCATTATGGCAATTAGCCAACCACTTCTAACAAACCCATAGACTACTAATTAGTCACATCATGATCATTTGCCTTTAAAAAAAAATGTAAGAACTATTTTTTTTTTTTATAAACAGACGACTAATAATATTATCTAATTTCATAACTTTAAGTTGGACCAACAAACAGTTCGAGCTAATCAAGGTCACTGAGAGATGCAGAGCTCAGAAAAAAAATTCCGTTACGGCTAACCTTTTCGATATACGCCTACCTAGGAAAAAAACTTGTTCTGAGATCTTGGAAGTACGTCTCAAGGTCGCTGGAAGAAATATTTGCAACATCAAAATGGATTGAAACTGTGATGAACGGATAGGAAATGGTTCTTTTGTAACAATAAAATTATACAATCGATTAAAAACAATAGTTAGGAAGAAGTTTTTATTTTAAAAACTTGTAAGCGTCATCGAGTTTTACATAACATTATTCTTTTACAAAATAAATTTATAGAAAAATTTTAATTTGTAAACGTTAGATGTAATAAAGCTCTAAATTTATTTAATATACGATAGTCAGAGTTCATTTCAATGATCCAAAAAAGAATTGTAAGCTTTTTAAGCAACATCAACTAAAGCTTATACAATTACAAATAAATAAATTTATTTTAACTTTTTTTAAGTGAAATAAAAATAGTGTGCGATGCAACAGTAGGCTGAAGAAACATTGAACTGTTAATAATTCTAGATTTACATTAATAAATTTGTCTTATAAAAATATCTTCAATCTTTTGGTCGATTAGTAAAAAAATAGTAAAAGATATTACGCGTCTCATATGTGCAAATACTTTTAAAAATTCTGCTGAAACAAGTTCAGTTGACAGTGAAAGATTGAGGTTGAACAGTGAAAGCTCTCCTAGAATCAATGTTTTGTCTAGTACTCCAAGGTTCACAAACGGCTTTAATTAGCACATAAAACATCCAGCCGAAAAATAGCACCCCAAGAAAAGCTGCTGTTCCATATCTAAAGTGATAACAAATAGCGTATTAAAATGAATTTTTATTTTGTTGAAAAATTAAAGGTGAAATCAAGACATACCCTATGAGCCAGAAGAAGAACATGCCGAAAGCTAATCCGGACATAAAATTGTAACTAGCAGCTGAACGAAGACTGATGTGAGGAGGTAATTCTTTTTCGGATTTTGAAGAAAATCCATTCGGCGTTCTCTTGGGCAATTGAACAACCGTGGTTGGTGGCCTTAGCAGCTGCCGTGTAATCCTTCCGAAGAAGTCTCTTCTATTGTATGCATGCACCAATTCCTCTTGATACTGAAAGTAATATTTTTATTAATAATTTATTTTTTGGTTAAAAATTTATTTTAATATGCATACCTTTGTATTAACATAGTTACATAACTGATAAAATAATCTGACTAGAAAAGCGCTTTCATAGCTGCGTACTGGTTGTAATTCAGGATCGCCCATGTATTCGATGTACCGGCAGTTTTGTCGTCCGTCCTGTATGGGCACAAATACTCCTGGTCGGCTTGAATCTAAACTTGAATCCATCTAAACACAATTAACGCGTTAGTGTAAATTCTTCATTATTTATTGTTATGATTGTCAATCTTTCAAAGTAAAAAATATTCAATAGGAAATTTAAAAAATTCAATTAATAATTTATTAAAATGAAATTGATGAGGCACTGGTTTTCCTACACCACAGGTTACGGCATAAAGATGGAAAATACAGGGAGTAGGAAAAGGAAAATGAATATGAATGCAGAATTAAATAATTAAGAATTTATAAATGCACAGTAAATAAGATCGGAAAAGTACGGAACAATTAATTAAATAATTTAAAAAAATTTACCGTATAAAAAGAATACGGGATCTTTTCTAAAGACTGCCATATTTTACTTAGAGAAATTATGCGCGTTTTTCGCCTGGAACGTTTCGATAGTGCCTCCATGGTTACTTACTTGAGACTGATGGCAAAACGACGTGGACAGAATGCTTTCATGGTACTCTTGGTCGGCAACGATTGCTGATTGGGGGATGTCTTCAATATTTATCTGAGAAGGAAAGAATTTGTGGAAATTTTTGGTTGAACCTTATTGCTCCGAACTGCTATTATTATTATTATTATTATTAGTGAGGATTAAGTGAAGTACCTGGCCTACCTGGAATATGTCTATCAATTGCTGCTGCGCATTGGCCAGGAATATCGGGACCCTTTTGCGCTCCTCCAGGCTTATATCGTCCGAGGAAGTAACTTCCAGGTTGAAAAATTCCCAAATGGTCATGAGGAATCTTCTACCTGTCCTTCGTTTCTCCAATGCGTCGACTAAGCTCGACGCGGTCAAATGAGCTTGCTTTATTGTACTGAGGAAGCATATTACCTGCGAAAATATCGTTCTTTTATTACCGACGTTTTTATTGTTTACGTTTTGTTTACGGTACAATTTACTCTAATAAAAGTTTATGCTTAACAATATAACATATTTTTGTTAATATTTGACAATTGTTATGAACAAATTTGTTGTTAAAATTTGTTTAATATTTTAGGTTAAAATAATTTTCAAAATTACCTGCGAAATAGTAACTGAAGAAAACATTGGTATATATTGATATGATGGCCCCTCCAGATCAAGGATTTGTTGACGAATTGTACCCGTCCACTGATTCGTCGAGCGATTTCTTATTAATGCAACGTCATCTATGCAACTTTCTACTTCTAGTAAAATTTTGGCCAAATGAGGTTGAGAGAACACCTAATAAATGCATTTAATAGCATTGTATTATATTTAAAAATATTAACATTTTTCATTTCATTCAATAAATATTATTGTTTTGATCTGATACAGTATTTATAGTAAAAATCTGGACTGCTTTCTAGCCTGAAGATGCCAATCTGAGCCTTTAACAAGGCGTGTAATAGAGGCAAGTCCGAGTCTAGATTTGCAAAATTAAAGTTTGAATATTACATTTTCAGCTATCACTTTTCAACACCAATATTATCATAAAAGTTATGTACCGTTTTCCTTAGATCGAATGGTACAATAAAATTAAGAGTAACATAAATAAGGATTTGAACTGAAATTTCACACTATTGCGCCAAACTACGGTCCAGACATATTACTGAATCACAACTATATTGCCCAGTCCGGAAAATTTCTTTTTAGATATATGTAGTTTAAAGATTACAACCTAAAGAAAACGTTATAAGTATTATTATTACATACCTTAGTTACTCTAAATAACATGAGTGCATTTTTAGGTGCAACCAGATCTGTTCTCATGAATCGAGGTAGTAACTGTTGAAATATGGCTGTGTAAGCTAATAAATTATTAGCAACGAAAGATACCCATCGATTGGGGTCATAAATTTTTCCTCTTTCTTCTTCTTCAATTTTTCTAAAATACAAATTAAATGTGTAGCAAATTCTTAAATTTGGATCGTTGTATAATAATGATTTGCTAAAGTAATTTCAAAATTCTTACTTTGTGTAAGTAACGCCTTGAACATATCTCCAAGGCTGAATAAAACTTAACCAAGCTTCTAAGATTAATCGGAAGGAACTGTCGAGTGGCCAATGATGAATGGCTTTTCTTAAGAAAATGTAAATTTTTCCTTGCACAGATGGTAGAATTACTCTTTAAAAAGAAAGAATAATCAATTGTAGCATTTAAGTATAAAAATGTACTATTCAATTAAAAAAAACAATTTTTTAAAATGATATACCTTTTTAATTCATCCATTGCACTTTTATCACCTACAGCACTGTTTGCAAATTCATGTAAAGTTTTAATGAATGTTCTGACTAGTCGAATATGTTCTCCAGAGTGAATGCTGTGCTGTAATGATGATAGTATTTATATTAATTGCTACTATTGTATTTAGAAATAAAAATATATATTTTTTTTAGATTTAAAATTCAACTTACTCTTCGAGGTAAAGATGTGGCAATTTGTGGACTTCTATTTGGAGAAAATTGTTCTTCTTCTGTGTATTCCAACCAAAAGTCAAGAAAAACTTGTACAACAGTTTCACTTCGCCAAACCTGAGGTAAGCATTGCTGCTGTGGTACTCCTGAAGTGGGACTAGTATTAGGAGATAATATGGTTGCTTTCAATAAGCGTGTAGTTTGCAATCGCTTTGTTTCTGGTGATTGCATAAGTTTTCGAGGAGGAGTTTTTTTAACATATGGTCCAATAATAGGCAATACTGGTGAATTATCTCTTGGTAAAAAGTGGAATAAATAACAATTAGCAAGTTCAAAATATACTGTTTCCCAATTTATCCATACATTTTCTTGCTGCTGAATTTGCAACCATGGATTTGTTAGATGGTATGCAAAATGGAAAATGTAATACTCAAAAGGATATGCACTGTATTAAGGAAAATACTGGTAAAATGTTTAAATACACTAAACTTATTGTACAATGATTTGAAATAAATTTTATAAATAATAAATAATTTTTTTTTATGTTTAAAAGGATACTCATAGATAAAACAGTTGGATGACGAGCTCCATGATCGTCTCTAAGCTTATCCAAATAAAATGGAGGAATAATACCTTCTTCTAGCATATGTCTAATTTTTGACTAAACAGAAAATACTTACATTTATTTAATTGCATATAATATTAAATATATTACTTATAATACATATGTACTTACAGGTAAATAAGATACTGGAAAATTATACTTCAAATAACAGTCTGGAAGTAATTTATAACACAGAGAAAATATCGGTCCTTGTGGACTTAAAAAATTACAAAGCACCTCATATTCTTGTGGATATTGTTTTAAACTAATGGTATGAAGACCCCATCCAGTATAATCTGATATTCCAAATAAAGAATCAATAAGTATTGGAAAGACATGTTGTAATTCAGTTGTGCTGAGTTCATCGATAAGTGCAGCAAGTTCTCTGCATCTTGGAACAAGTGGTAAGCTCAAATAAGCTTGAACTCGACCCTATACAAAAAATATTGATAAAATAAAAACAATTAACAATATGTTATTGTAAAGATACATCAAAGCTTTCTTTCATAAAAATGCAATTATCTTAATGCAAAATAAATATATGTCATATAACCTTGAAAATAAGATATAAACTATTTACTGCTATTTTAAATAAAGATTCCTATTAAAAAAATTTATTTTACCGTCACCACTTCAATTGATGTAGTCATGATTACTTTCTTCTCATCTAAGTAACGCTATTCACAAAAAACAACAATATATTTTAAAGGACAAACGTGTAGAACATCAACCTTGTTTACATATTCGCCATCTTGAAAGTGACTGAAAGTGTTGCATCTGCTGCATGTGCAGAAACTGCGCAAATACCGCATTATCGCACACCACTCGTAGTAATCGAGATTCGAGAATCGGGCCTTCGATTGCAGAAATTCGCCATGACATCAATATCGATACTAGAAGCGCGCGCTTATTCAAAAATCGAAGTTAAAAATGAATATTTTTATTTCAGTGCCATTTAATAATTAATAATTTATATCATCTTTTTATTATTTTTTTCAATTGCATCCATATTTAAATTTTAGATTATTGCTGTGAAGTTTATCAGTACAAAGAATATTTTTAACTTAGTAAATAAAAACAGTTTTTTTAACATTTGAAATTGTTAAGTGTATTAAACATTTATTAATTTTTAATAAAGTTTTTATTTTGTAAAAAACATATCATAGAAACATTTCAACTACTTGTAAAAACTAAATAAAAAATTCACTTTTAGAAAATTTCCATATTTATAACAAAGTAAACAGAATAAAAATAACAAGATTTTTTTAATTTTCCAGGGCATGAACTGCAAGCAACCCTCTCCAACGTGGCTGTAGGTGCAGGAGGAAGGGTGGAGGACGTGTACGGGCAGCCTGCGGGCAGGCAGGAAAGGAGGAACGAGAGAGAAAGAGAGATAGAGCGAGACCGGAGCGTCCCCTTCCGAAGGAAGCCCAAAGTGGCAAAGGAAATGGCGGTAGGGAGGTAGGAAGCGCAGTCGGGATCGTCGGGAATTTGTCCAGTTTCAAAATAAATTTTTGCGTGAAGCCGGGCGTCCATTCAGCGAATTTTCCTCCAGCGGCGAGAGACGTCGAGGAGCGCGTCGAGGCTGATAGGACGCGCGGTCGAGTGCATCGACTCGCCAATCCCAAGGAGCGCCGCGTCTGCAGGACCGAGGCGGCATAAAAAAAAAGAGAGGCCTCCGAGGGGGAACCCGACGACAGGCGATATTCGCGCTCCTGCACGGCCACACATACACACACACACACACACCAGTAGCGGCGGCGGCGGTATCATCTCCGGAGCAGCGGCGGTCAGCAGCCAAGCGGAGGCGGCAGCAGCGGCGAAAAGCGAAGGGCCACGGCAGCGGCGTCTCTTTAATTGCTCTTCTCTCGTCGTCCGCACAAAAATGGCCTCGGCTTGTAAGTCGGCGAAAACGGTAAGTACGACGTCCACTTCCATCTGTGAAAATTCGGGAAAAAGGGGGAGAGCGAGTTAGCTAGGGCATCCGACGCCTTTTTTCGACGCGATTACGACGTGGCCGCACAGCTTACCGTCGCAGAAGGGACATTCCGAAGGGAAGATCGAAGGTATTGGGCACGTACTCGGCTTTTTGACCTTCCAAGCCGCTGTCATCCTCCGGGGCGTCGAAGTTCAATTCCATTTCCTTTGCCCAGGCGTCGAGGCCTCGTTCCTCATCCGTTCCTATTGAGAGTATATTTTTGTTATTTTATCTTTTTTATTTTCACTTTATTTTTTTTTACGTCTATACACATATTCCTTTCAAGTATAGTGTACTAAGTATACTCTGTATTGCATCAATGCAGTTATAAATTAATTGAACTTAGGGATTTCTGAAATTATAGTAAAAATTACGTAAATTAAAAGATTGTAAATTTTTTACCTGGGATAACATTATCTAAGAAACAGCCAATGACACCTCCAACTAGAATTGTGGTACTTAAAAGTACAGTTAATACTCCATCAGCAATTTCATTACCAGTTCTTATGGATGTGGGATTTTTTATCATCCATTTGGAAAGTACCTAATATTTATAAAGATATATTTTATTACATTATTTTATGATTTAAATAGTGTAATTTAAAAATATACTCACTAAAGGGAAGAAAACTGAAAAGCCTAGAATGTACAGATTGCGAGCAGAATTCAAATTTATATATTGAAGAGCTGAAAAACCTGTAAACGATTATAAAGTTTAATTTACATCAATTATTAAATAATTTTTTACTGAATTCAAATTAGTTTGCTGAACCGTACCAAATGCAGCAATCATTCCAAACATAACGCAAAATATTCCACCAACTATTGGTTCTGGAATAATGATAAATACTGCTCCAAATTTACTAATTATTCCTTGAAGAATCATAAGTACGCAAGCCCATTGTATTACTCTGCGACTGCCAACCTTAGTTACACCTATAACACAATTAATATATCAAAACTCAAACTATAATTTTGTTATTCTATTAGTAATTGTTTTTTACCTATAGTTCCTACATTCTCTCCAAAAGTATTGGTTCCATTTCCACTTCCCCATAATCCAGCCAGTACTGTGCCGAGTCCTTCCATACCTATACCTCGATTGATTGCATGAACTGGTGGTGGAGGAGCTCCTTCAAAAGTAATTGCAAATCATTGTTACAAATTTTTACACAATTTCTTACTAAATAAAAAGAATTGCAACAATTTTTTTCAAAAATTTTAAGTTATTTGCATTAAATATTACTGAATAACTTTAAATAAATAGTTGAAATAAGAATACTTCTTGCATTTATGCATTTTAAGCAATTAATTTTTTATTTGATTGACAGTTACCGCACATTCTTGAAGTTGTTGGATAATAGCTGATGGACTCAACTGTACAAGCTAACACTCCAGCTAGCATACCGAGTACTCCAGAAAGTGTCACAGTTGGTACTCCCCATTGTCCAGGATAAGGAAACCTAAACCAAGGCGAATCATTGATAATTTTTATTTTGGTGTCTGCTCTTCCTGGATGGCCTGGTGGTAACGCATCAGTAAACGTCAAAATGGCACAAATTATCCACATGACAACTATGGTAAGTAATACCTTTAAGGAAAATATAAAAATTAAAAATGTTGATATATTCTTTTTTAACCATAAAATATAAAAACAGCATTTTATTTACTGGAAATAATTTAAACAGTGCAAACCAGGTGACTTGAAATCCTTGGCCCTTTCTGTAGACTAGTATAGGACAATTAACATTGACTAAGACTTGTGAATACATGGTTAACATTACTATAGTTCTGAAACAAAACAAATTTCTGTAAGAGTTTGTTCATAAATTTTTTTATTATTGCACTTAAGACCATACCCTATAGCTATACCCCAGTGCTTAGAAGCAGCTTCAGCTGCATTTTCAAACAAGGACAGTCCGACTAATGATACTGTTGGTACAATTGTCAGGGGGGTAACGTATTTTAACATGTATCCAATAATACCTAAAAACCAAATAATTTTCTATGAAATAGTCAAACAGTTTTTGCACAAAATATTACTTTACTGAATTCCTTACCGCAATATCCGATAACAACTTGAACTAGCGCAGAAACAGCAATAGCGCCCGAAAGTTCTCGCATTCGCACTTGCCACATTTCAGTTCTTTCCTCGTGTGATAATGCATTTAGAACTTCGGCGTTTGGACATTTCCATTGTGGCAAATTTAAAATAGCCAAAGTCGGTACCAAAAACGATATCGTGCCTCCTTGCACCAATGGAAGTCTGAAAAATTACAAAAAAAACATATAAGCTTTTAAATCAGTCAACAACAATGTTTCTACGAAGCATTTAATCTTTTTCTAGATAATTGTTCAATGTTTTACATATATTAAGTTCGCAGCCTCTAATCATCAATCTGTATTAATTTGCATAATAGACTTTTATCTAGTATAACAAAAGTTCAAATGATCATCTATTTTTTTTTCCTTAAAAATAGAAGAATCTTACAATTCAAAGATAATGCAAAGTTTTACAACCATAAAATTGATGCTTATAGTTTTTGTAAAATCTATTGCGCAATTTACGAGATTGTTTTATGAGCTCGACACTGTAATATCTTGCGAATTATACGCACATTTTTTTCTATTAGACAACCGGTGAAAAAGCATCAATTTTATCTTTCGACTTCGTTATGAACCGGTAAAAACTTACGCGCCGAATAATAACACTAAACATTGCCGCGTTACGCCCCCGTACATATCACGTAATGGAAATTCGCGCGAGCTTCCACGCCGGGATATTATCCGGCGAGCTTAACGCGCTGCACTTGAGATTAAGGATGTATTGCTTATGTACAATCGTGAACATCGTTATTTCCGTATACTTTATCCGAATAACTGCGATGGCTTGGGTAATAAACCAAAATCAACAATTACAAGTAGAAAATCATTTTTCTCACGGGGCTGTAGCGTCGGCTTATCTCGACATTCCTAGCGAATTTTTATTTTCCTTCTATCTCTGAAATGCAACGCGTCCATTTTTGTTCAAGAATACGTAAACTGAAACAGTTTAGTTTTCGGAAAAAAATTAAAATATATCGTTTGATCGACAGAAAAAAGTGGACGATATCCAGCAAAGATATATTATTTTAAGCGAAATATTTTTAGATCGGAGGAATAATCTTGGTGCTTGTACCAAAAATAGATTTGTAAGTAATACTTGATGTTAAATCAATATTATTACGATACTGTAAAAATACTCGTTTCGAATCATTAACCATTTTATTATTGTTGCAGCTATTTAAGATTTCACATTAGTAGAACAAAAATATACTTGCTTCAACTCTGTGATCATAATTATTACTGCAATGCATTATACACAGACAGTGGAACGATCTATAAAGAATTTATAAATGTATGCATTTGCAAGTGTCAAATTTGTGGCATATTTATAAGCAGTCAATACATTGATCTACATCAAACACATTATGAACGGCTGACTAATAACATTAATTTAAATTAATTAATTTTTAAATTAATTTAAAACTAGTCATATGATACCCAATGCAAGTTTTAATTATCTCCCTTGTTTACTAGTTTAACGAATGTATTAATGCTTAAAGTCAATATGCATGAACCACGTGGTCCCATGAATGCCCAACTTGAAATATCGATAATGACGAAGTTATAAGTACAAAGACAATTTAATCAAACGGGAATCCACTTCCATGAAAGTTAATTACTCTCTTTAATTAAAAAAAGCGCAGAAATAACGTATTATTTAAATCGAAGTCGCTGCATCGAATTAAAAATCACTTCATTAAGTCCCATAATTTGGAAGTGGGATTATTCTCACTCCCAGAGATTCAGAGAGCGAGGATATTGAATAATACCCCCGCCATAAACGCTTCGCTCGGTGGTTCATGCGCGCCGCGCCTGATAGCGAATCGATAATTTGCATTGTATCTCTTCCCCGAGTCTCCTTCGCCGCGGCGAATTCATGCTCGTGAATTAATGCCTCCGCCACCTTAACGCCTTCCTTCGCGTCGCTTCTTTTTTTTCCTTCGGCGCATAAGCGAATGCTAATCGCCAATAAAATAAAGGAAAATAAGGAGGCGCATCGGGTGTCGTTAGGTGATCTTCTGAAGGTGAATGATTCTAATCTTACTCGCGCGGATTGGCACTTGGACAAAGTGCGCGCGAGCTGAGTGCATTAACGTCGCCGATTTTTTTCTAAATATATTTGATACGCTCTTGACGCGTTGCATTTTGAAATTCTTCGCTTCGCACCGGAAGTTCATGACATTTTCAATTGGTAAAGTTTAAAGGAAAAATTGAATAATATTTATTGTTTCAAAAAGTCAAGCTAAGTCTTTAATTCTTAATTCTTTTTGTTAATGGCGAAGAATGATGATACTGTTTCCATTACGACCCGACTATTATGATGGAAATCTCACTTAAATGAACGGAGTTAATTACTTCCTTATTACGAAATTCAAATTTTAAGAATATGATCCTTAATTATCTTAAAGTCTAATGCTCGTGGGGCTGTGTTTGTTGTTAAACAACTTAATCGTTCGGTAAGCCACGCATTCCGATGGAAAATTTCCCATATACCTCGGGCGCGTGATCCACGAGTGCAAGGTTCCTCAAGACAATTGGTTCTAATCGACTGATTAAACAACTTTAAATTTATGAAGTGTTGAAGGCCGACTCACATTTTAAGGCTATACTTTCAGTGGCTCGAGAGAAATGCATCGACTCTTTTTAACT
>JAXIUT010000009.1:7310548-7326851 GCA_035586675.1 Eurytoma californica | reverse complement strand
ATTCAGCATGCTCCATTTTTTGCATTCTGTTCCTTTTCATCAAATTTGGTAAAATTCTCAAGTATTAACAAATACTTTTGATACTTCTTTTTAATTTAGATTAAAAAATATACACTATTACACTAAATAAGAACCAGCATGGCATTTATATTTTAAGAAAAATATTTAATATAAATTTAAAAGTAATTAGAATATTTTAAAAACCATAATTATTATTTCATTATTATTAATTTTTTATGATTAATTTACTATACATCATTTATTTAGATATCAGGAACTTTTCTCTTCGTATTTTTTTTGCATTTTTATCACGAAAAAAATAATAGTTTCGAAAAAATATTTTGATGAATCAACTAAACATATTTTTTAAGCTATCATATTCAGAAGTTCCAGAAAAATAATTAATTAAGAAATTATTTAGTTATTTCTTTAAAGAAATATTTAGTTGAACCTATTTATTTTTTTGTCAGTGTATCAATTGACTTTTTCTTTATTCAAAATGAATTCTTACAAAATATTGTGAAGTCCAATCAATATTTGTCAGAAAAAATGTTGCCTCGGTATCACTTCGTCCATGGAGATTCAATTATACGTTCAATTGCGCAGTCAACAAAATGATAGAGCGGTATTAAATTTCATCAAATCAAAACGGTGGCCAATCTGTTGCTGAAATCCGGACAATTCGTAACATACGCCCGGCCGGCCGTAGCTCTCGAGCATCATCAGCGCTGAAGATAGCCAATTTACAAGCGGTGAGCTCTCGGGGCCGCCATACGGCCGACTCCCCGGCACGAGTGCATCAATCAATCACGTCTCCCCGGGCTTTATCCTCGGGGCCAACCCCTTTCCTCGTGGCACAGGGCCGCCACTCGCGTGCCGCATCTCCGAGAAAAGGTCAATCCTGGCCTTATCGCACTTGACACCGCCGTGCACTCCTGGCAGGCCTAGTAGCCCCGGAGGCGGCCTCCTATTATGCACCGGCCGCGGACATGTCGCGCGGCGCTGTCGCCGCGAAAATAACCTCCCGGCTGAAGTGCCGTGTAGGTGCAGGTGCTCGAGATGCCTCCGCTGTGTTCTAATTTCATCCCCCGCTCCCCCTTTCCCCCCGCCTCTGTCTTGGTCCCCTTTTTTACCTCCGCGGCTCGAAACTTTCAAGGTCGACGATACGTCGGGAGCTTATGGATCTCGGACAATCATCCTTGAATTATTTCAAACTGTTATATCGTGTATTATTTGAAATACTCGATTTCTTATAACAGTATTTTCTAATTGAGGTGGCTTATAACTCATTCAAACATGTAAATAACAATATCCAATCAATTGTAATGGGCGAGGTTAATTAGTAGACACACATCGGAATGAATTGGTTGTATAGTATCGCAGGTACAAGCTCGTTTATTCGATTGTGCACTCGTCGACCTGAATTGCCACTCGCGCGGGACATTTAGTTACTAAATCTTCAAGTCTCGAGCCGAGAACGCGTGGAGATTACCGCTGGAGTAATTACCGGCGTAATTGGCAACAGCAGTAGCACGCGATATACTGCGTCATTGATGATTCGCGTACATTGAGGCTTGGATTTCCTACATTGGGCGAAGTCTGCGGTCTAATAGCTTAATTCGTGTGTTGCACAAGTGCGCAATCAAGCATTGCGCTGATTAAAACATTAATAGCAATCAATTGTGTGCGAGTAATCGTCGCTAATTAAGCTGCGAATGATTGATCAACGAAATCAATCATTTTTTTTTCGTGATCTTCGATATTCAGAAAAAATAAATTAATAGCAATTTCTGGAAGGGGCTCGAATGCACAAGTATTTAGTGCCGTACGAACCCGAGAGTCTTTCGTAAAATTAATAGAAACGCCTTGTTTCATTAATATTTTAAGGAGCAAAATTATAAATGACTAATATTTACAGCAAATAAATGCCGCGTTTAAAGTTTCAAATATTTTTTGCTTCTAATTGACTTGTACCACTGATTGATAAAAAATCTGATAGAAATGGATAGGAAAAATACATAATTTAAAATATGAATTAGATTTTACTATTGCATTATTTTAATTAAAAGCCTATTTAATTAGTACTTGAATTATAAAGATACTTTTTTATGAGCGCAATTTTTTTATTTATAATACAAATTAAATTTATTCTGAAATTTTCGAATACTTTCGTGCAGCCAGTAAAACTTTGATGTCATTTCCCTGCTTATGCTGGCGTCTGTAGTGGACATTATATTTATGTCGCCTCAAAATTTAGCTGACGGTTATACTGACCGCTACAGGCATATAAGCAAAAAAAATGACTTCATATTCACTAAAATGTACCAAAAATTGCAATATAACTTTAATTAGTTACAGATAAAAAAATTAGTACACAGAAAAAAGTACGATGACTGATTTTATTATATTTAGCAACAGGCAATTACGATTAAAATTATGATTAAAAAACTCATGCGTACCTAATATTTCAGTAAAAAATTGGTACAGTTTTATACATAACTTACTGTAGCCATCCAATTTTATTAATGGCAAAAAAATATTCGCACTACCCGTGCTCATAAACGAAAAAGAAATAGCAAAATAAAAAGGCGCAAAAAATTAACGCGTGTAAAATATAACCACTTGAATTTTCCATTGTCAATAAAATCTGCAAAATCTGAATAAAACTTCCCTTCCGCCCGAGGATCTCGCTAACCAGTGTCTAATGAAATTAAACGAATCGAAACAGCGCGAATTCGCTTAAACGGGAGTTTTCGCGCGTTCGCGGGCTCGAGCCGGAACGAGCGTACAATACCGACGAGCAACGCGGCGCTGCTTATTATAATAATAATTCTCCCTCTTGCGAGTCGAAAAAGGGAAATTCGCGCGCGCGCCCCGCGGTCGATCGGCCCAAGTTCGCAGCGAGCGAGCGAGGGAGACGGAAGGCAGTCCACCCCTCGATGTGTGCGCGCGCGCGCGCGCTATACACATGGCGTTGCAGGGGTGGCGGTGCCGCTGGTGTCGGCGCTAGTGGTGGTGGCGGTGGTGGTGGTGGAAACCCAAAGATCGTTCGGGCGATGACCTCGACGTTATACTCCAGGACGCCCAGGCTGACGCTTCTGGACTCGTTCGTTCGGCGTTGCCATAGCTCTCCTTCCTCCCCCTTTTTTTCGCTCGCTCTCTCCGTCTCACTCTCTCGCGCTCAGCCGCTATCCTTCTCTCTCTTTCGAGGACCCCGCGCGCAGTAAACGCCGGACGTTTACTCTTTTATATATTTTCCGTGCCTTTTTTCCGCGCTTTATCGACCTCTCTCGGTTTTTCCCTTTGATATCCCGTAGCGAACGCTTGATTAAATTGTCCTTCGGTTATGGGAGATTAGGGCCCGCGAACTGCGCCCCGATAAAATAGAAATGATAAAAAGATGGCCGGGGAATTACGGAAAATTGGGATGAGGGTAACGCTCGCTCGGGGTGTTCCGCTCGGCCGAAAAATTCGACGTACAAACCCGCGTATGGATTTTTTTTTGTTATGGTGCAGTCAAGGGAGGAAAACGAAATTTCACGTTTTCTGCTCGAATAATACATTCCTCTGTCACGGGGAATTTGCGTTCTTACTGCCTAATGCGTACTTGAATCGTTTCAGCATACAACATGTTATTATGCTTATTCACTCGGTCATTCGTCCATTAAATTCTTTTGTCGTCGACTAATTCTACAGAATTCTATATGGAATTCCAATTGATACTTATAATAAATTAAAGAAGAAACAAAACAAAATTCCTATAAAAATATATATATATATATATATCTAAAAAAATAAGACTTTTAATAGAATAGAATAGAATAGAATAGAATAGTTTTATTGTAAATTCCACATTTACAAATTGTTAAAATTATAATAATAAGTATACATAGATAAAAATAAAATATACACTTAAATCGCATTTGATGAAAGGTACCGAGGAAAGGAAAAAATATGTAAAAGGAAATGTCACGGTAAATCGGAAAATCGAGAAAAGAGATTTTCATGAAAGATTTTCCTTAAAACTGGAAATCCCTCGCGCTGTTTCGCTTTGCCATAAGCCATCGGCTCGGCAAATCAATAAGCATTCGAGACGTTCCACCGAGTCGAGTTTCCGACCTCCTCCCGGAGATTTCCATCTTACATCCAGACGTACCTCACCTCAAGCCTTTGCAGGTAAATGCGATTTCCTACTGCTGTTTACATTGTAAATATTCCACTTTCAAAACCTTTTAATCCTGTCAAATGCACATCTGCTATCAAAAGCCCCGAAACATTCCCTGCAACATTTCCTTAATTAAATTTGTCGCGTATTGCCATGTAAAAACTTTCTCTCTGATCGTACCGCGCGCGTTTGTTGAAACATTTTCCGCGATAAAAAAATCTCGTAGGTTGCAGCGAGACAGAAATTACATTACCTTCGTCCATTACCTGGTGTACCATACAAAGGGAAAAGGTCGAAAAAAGCAATTTTTAACTCAATAACTCGAATGCAACGCAGCCCTCGGCCGCGTATTACACTGTATATACCCCGACGCGCAGCGTGCGCTTCGTCAAAGGACTAATAGGTGCGCGCCGCTCGTATATAATTGCGTTAAAACAGTCGTTGCAGTCGTCGTTGTCATCCGCGCGAGAGCGAGGCTGCTGACTTCCACGGGACGCACACTCCGCGCACACGGGCGCGCGTGCACTTACCCGGAGCCCGTTTTCAGTGCCATTATAGACGAGTGCCGCCGCCGGTGCAGCCCTTTTGCAAGCATCGGGTGCGTGAGAGGTTTTCGAGAGCTACTCGTGCCGTCTTCGAGAAGCGCGCCTCTGAACACGTTATGCTTGACACGTTCAAATCGCTGGGTGGATTGCACTCGATCTTCTTACTATACCTACCCCGTCACTTTTCCCGAGATCATTATTCAATAGCTAATTGAATTTTCATGATTTGGAAACGTTTTCTTTCTTTTTTTTTTAAATTCACGGTATATTTAGAAATAATCATGGCGTGCGAAAGATTTTAAAAATTTAAATATTTTGCTGTGATATTTTCGATTTGAGACGTCGAGTCGTTTTATAAAAAGGGATGAAATATTCATCGAATTACTTTGCCTCTTTGCATTCATGAAGGGCATCCAGAAAGGGGACTCTAAATGCGCTGTAAAGCTTTTTAGTTAATAACATTGAATGAAATCAAATTGTCTGATTTCGGGGCTCGATGCGATTGTGAATTATCATTTAATATCATTTAGGGTAGTGAGTTGTACTGAGCATTACAGTTGATTGAAAAGTGACTTCTAAAAACATCTGTCAAACGAAATTACAGTTTTTATTAATTACAACTGATTATTTTTTTACCACTTTTCGCAATTTGATTTTTCTTCAATTTTTTAATAATATTTATATGACTCCTCGCTTCAGTAATTCAAAATTTGTTGGAGAACTTACCTATTAAACTTAATGGAAAGCTTCTGACTTTATTTTGAAAAATACTTTTTGTGTGTTTACTACTCCATCTCACACATCTACCTCTCTTACCAGAAATACACTGTTGCAAGCTCCGCGCATTAGTAAATTGAAGAGAGAAAAGCGCCCGTCGCATTCCCGGCAAAAAGTACCTGTGTAAGATTGACAGTGGCGCGCGTCGGAAGCAGCCGCAGCTAACGCCCGCGTTATAACGCTCGCGAATAAACCAGTCGTCGAGGACGAGTTCGTCTCTCTCTCTCTCTCTCTCTCTTTCACCTCGCGGCAGTGGCTGCGCATCTCCCGCCTCCCCGTATTCGCACCTTGGCCCGAAGATCGCGCACGGCACACCACGGAGCGCGCTCCTGGAATGCTAATCTTTTCCGCTCGTCTCAACGGCTCCTTTTGGCCGCGGGGAAAACTCGCGGTGTCCCCCCTCCTATTTATACACTTCTTTTTATTTTTGAAATTGCAAGGAGAGAGTAGAGTAAAGCCTTATTCATTAAGAATCTTGGGGTGTAACCCTATCTGATTCAATGTAGAATTTTTCAATAGAAGTTTTGAAACAATGCTCATTCGATTATCATACTCTGTAAAAAAAATTTGCATGAAAATAATTAATGCACACAAAATGTAAGTGAATTTCAAATAACATACATACTCGGCCGAAACATATTCGTTTAAAACGCACACCATGAATGGCAATATTGGTTGCATAAAAAACCGTATTTGTGTGCAAAATAAGAAAACACAAAATAAAATGGAAATTATGTATCTGATTTTCCGTACAATGTTACTACTCTCGGAGCATATTTCAAACGAATTTATTTCATTCAAGAGAACAAAAACATTAAATAATTACTATAGTTAATTTATTTAAAATAATTATTAAATCATCAAATTAATTTAATTATTAAATTTTGAATAATGCAAAATCATTAATTTTGAGGTGTATGGTTGCAGTTGATTTGCATTACACACATTAAATTTCATCATGACTTTTTTTTACCGCGTACAAAGAGTCAATAAAATAAATGAATAAAGATACATCGCATAAAAAACAATAATGCAAAATTTAACAGTAAAACGCAGATTTACGAAAAGCGCTCGCAAAACACATACCAAGGCTTACAAATTACAAAGTAAAGCGATTCGATAGAGCGCACATAGAGAAAAACAAGGAGCATTCCGTCCGCATATATGCAAGATAGAGAGTGAGAGAGTTCCGATCGGGGCGAAGAAATTCAATCACGACACATTGATGGATTGTATTCGGCGCACGCGGATGCGTGCCTTTATTGGGCGCGCGGGAGAAACGCGGGCGCGGGAGTCCCCGCGAGCGCGCGTGAAAAGTTCGCTTATCGGGCCTCGTTAATGAGGACAGGCCCCCACGGCGTTAATCCGCGCACCGGTCCCAATTAACACGTCTTGCCGGAGAGCGCGCTGATTGAACTAGTTCGGCCGGGGGCCGGTTGGGGAAAAGCTCCCGGCGCCGGTGTATCCGGTACGGCCGCCGCCGACGACTTTTTGGAGAGGAACTGCATCGCGGCGAACGCTGACGTAAATCGAATTCCTAGCATCATTCCTGCATTTTACGCGCCGCGCGCCTTTTTTTTTAAGGAAAGAATTTAGTGGGACACAGTTTGTTTAGAAATTTAATGGCCTGTCGTCTGGCGCGCGTTAATTGTCCCATTACGGCTTGAATTGGTCGAAATTGTTGCTGAAATATTTTAAACAGTTTACTTTTAAATTTAAATTGTTTATACTTTACTTTGGCGAAAAGTTCGGTGACATTGAATTTCGAAACGTATAAGCGGTACTTTATCACACAATTATCAATAATTTACACTTTTCTGAATATAGAATGCAGAATATGTAAGAATTTTATTTTTTACAAATATTTTCTCATGAAAATACTTATTTGTCGTATACAAAAAATTGAATATTTCTACTTGATCAAAAGTTTCCTGGTTTTAATAAGAAATAATTATATTTACTTAATTAAAAGTTAAACCAAGAAGCAAAACAAAAAAAAATAAAGAATAAAAACTTGAAAATGCACCTCAACCTTGTTACACATAGAATTGAACAAGCATAAGGAGCTCGCGCTTCTACGACGAGGGAAAAAAGCAACACTGTAATTGTTTTCGCGAAAAGTGTCCTCTTAATTACGAGTGCTCGAGAACTTGGCTGTTCAAACAAAGGTATATTCGCCCGAGATCTCCGGCTCCTCCGCGGCAACTTTTTTGGACTCCGCTTCCTCAATAATTAAGGCTTCTTTCTTCTCGAGCGCGAGTTTCTGGAGTAAAATTAAATTTGGCCGCCAAGATCCGCGCGCCGCTCGTTGCTCGAGTTACAGTTTTATGGAAACAAGCGGTGCGCGCGCAAACTGCCGGCGCTCGGAAATACATACCGATTCGATAAAATAATTATATGCGCGACATATTTCAAGCCGCCGCGGTTGAACTTTTTGCCCGCGGCGTCGATCGATGCGCATAAATTTCGTGGTTTATTCGAACTCTTAAATTCCGAAAAACGTCGCCGCGCTACCATTAATTAAGATGCGAAATAAAGTTAAGCTCCCGGTTGCTTTTTTCCGATATCGAAAGTCCGATATTGCGCCGCGCGTATATAAACATATTCGCGCCAATTCGAAAGTGCGCGATTTCTAAAGCCAGTAGCCGCGGCCAAACGCGCAGTATATATACCCACACTCCCGTACCTCCGTTTTTTTTTTTTTTTTTTTTTTTTCTGTCCCTCCGGTCGGCGCAAACTCCGAATATCCACAAGCGGAAGCCGTGGAATTGCGCAACCACCGGGGATCCTCGCGGGCGTCGCTTGTGTACGCGAGCACCGCGCGCAAAATCCCGGCGATATCGGTCGCTTATCAGTCGCTGCATTCCGACGGCTACGCCGGGTGCGCTCCGAGGGGGAAAGCGGAGCCAGCGCCGCTAATCGGGCGAAAACTCGCGAGGAGGCCGCGGCGTCGATTTTATCGCGCGGACGCACACGCGTGCACGCGAAGGAGCGAGAAAGAGAGAAAGAGAGAGAGAGAGAGACAGAGAGCGTATCTATTTATACGCGAGCGAACGAGGGGCAATTGACCGCGCGGCCTTGACTTTCTGCCTCTGCCGCAAGTATAACGGACTGCTATAGCATTGGCGTGAGCTGCCGAGCGAACGGCGCGTTCTTCCCTTTTGTCGCGGCGACGTCGCGCGCGTGCACCGAGCGATCGCGTTACATTGGCCGCCGCTGCGTCTTCCTCTCCCCCCGCGGCAGCAGCGGGAGGAGGAGGACTCGCGGCTTCAGGGCGTGACCACCTCAACGCCTGGATCGCCGAGGATCGCCGATCGCCGCGACTCCCGTGCTTTTCACGCTTAGCGTCGCTGCATTCACGCGCACGATGTCTTTACGATGTTTTCAGTTTCATCGACACTTGGCCGTGAATGCGCTGTTCCTTTAAAAAATGAAAAGTTCGAAATCTGTTTTAAAGCGCTACTCTTAAAATGATGGCTCGTGTGAGATTTGCAAGATCATTTAAGTTTTATATATTTCTTTACCGGTTTTTAGTTTTATAATAATAATAATAAGAGCCGAGGAGAACATTATTTAATTACTATGCTGAAATGGTTTTCACATATGTGTAGATCTTGAGATCGACCACAATTTTGTAAAAATTTACTCCAAAACATCCTAGAAGTTACTTATAAAAGACGAAAATTTGCAATAATTAAGGGTACTTTTTACGTCGTTAGCTTTTGTCCCAAATTACCATTATTACAATAAGTGTAAGGTCAAATTTAAAACACGATTATCTCCGTATAATGTTCAACCAAGAGAATTTCAATGAATTCAAATTGGTACCTCCAATGATGTCATAGCACAGTTAAAAATTTCAAAGATTTTTTTTAGTTTTCAAAAATTAAGATATTTAATAATATTATATTTGAAGATTAGATAATGACTGATGTATTAAATTCGGAATATGCCATTTTTTTTACAAATTTAAATCACTGTGTGATAAGTTTCATTATAGGAAAGGAATTCGTGCACAATTTCCTAATTTTAATTATTACGAAAACTTTAAACGCACTATTAGAGCCATTATTATCAGTGCAGGAAGTTTGCACCAAATACGTCAGGACTATCGCGGGCAATAATAAACTATCGATTCCCCTGCAGCTTGGTAAGTGATAGGTAAATTATCCCTCATTAACATTCGTCGACCTAAAAATTTGATAAAACGTCCGTGCACACAGACGCACACTCGAACGCGAGTTTCGCGAATGTTTCCCTCCAGCGCCGACGATTTATTCCCACCGCCGGGCTCCCGGCGACTAGAAAATTCCTGCGCGGAACCTCCGCTCAAAATCGAAGTGCCCGTATACTAACCCCCGCGAAACACGAGATCGGCATACATTTTCCCGTCGGCGTCTCCTCGCGTGCCAGCCTTTCGTGATCCGAGAGCTCGGCGCGCGCGACCTCCGCGAAACGGCGAAACGAGGTTGGGGCCGCCGGTCGATTCCCGCGGGCGGCTCGCGTGAATTTTCAGCGTTTCACCGCGGGCTCGCTCTCGGCGCGCGAGCGAGAAAAAGGGGGAAAAAAGGAAGAAAGAGGAGGGGGGGGGGCGAGCGAGATCGATGCTCCCGGCGCGAGCGCGAACGGGAAAAGGAGAGAGCGCCCGTCGTGGGCGTCGATCGGGCCAAGGAGGAGAGGAGCGTGCCGGGGCCAACGGCCTTGACCCCGTCCACGAGCGGCGGCTTTAGCGGAGCGAGGCACGCGAGAAAGCGAGAAGAGAGCACCGCGAGCATCGGTCAAAACAAAGCGCCGAGGCCTTTTTTTACGCTCCGCCCGCGTTGTCTAGTTCGCACGCGCCGGGGCAGGGATACGATGACGACCGCACCGGCCGGGTGAGGATGCGGGGGCTGCGAGCGAGTACGCGACAGGTTGAGATTGGATGGGAAGTCGACGATGTTTTGCGGGTGCGAGGCGGCATTTCGAGGGCTGGGAAGATGTCGATTCACGTTTTTTTGCGGTTTATTTTTGCGCTCGCAAATTTTAGTTCGATTTCGAATTTTCGAGGAAAGTGGACAATCATCGTGTTTTTATATCAGTGAAACGAAAGCTTCCGGGTATTCAAATGAGACTTTCAGATATTCCAGAATTATAGTTCCAAATATATGTTAATCAGTTTTCATAACCCACTGAAAGAAAGTCTTGCAATTTAATATTTGCATATTACAGATGCACGTGCAGTGCGTGAAAATCGTTTTATTTTCATTTATACTACTAAGTTTTCTAAGAGAGAAAATATTTCTTATTTTTCAAATTTATTATTTAACTTTGATATTAAAATCATAAATTACTTTATAAAAAAAAAATAAAAAAACTTGAGTAATTTTCATTTATACTACTAAGTTTTCTAATAGAGAAAATATTTCTTATTTTTCAAATTTATTATTGAACTTTGATATTAAAATCATAAATTACCTTATAAAAAAAAATAAAAAAACTTGAGTAATTTTAGATAATGTAAATAAAGTATGAAAATTATTTATCGGTTTTTGATAAGGAGATAAAATTTCAATAAATCACGTGAAGAAATTACTAGAAAAAGAACCGAAGCTAAAGCGAGAAGGGAAGTTCTTTGTGTTATCGAACTGAGTCACGGCAGATTTGAAGTTTTGCAGGATTAGTCATCGTGCAAAACCCCCGAGGACGGCGTGTCACTCATTCCCATGTGTTGTTCATTTCAGGTTTACAAATCATTTTTGCTATAAGTAAGTAACGTCCTGCAATGCCAATACAATCGCATGGTTCTAAAATTATATAAGCAACACGTTGAGACGTGCAGACATTTAAATTTAAATTAAAAATGTAACAAAGATTAAATGTAGTAAGAAAAAAAAAATCATTAATTTAATTTTTAATTTTTATTCGCAAAGTTATTTCTTGCAATAAATTTATAAAAATTACTTTGAAATTCACGGTAAAAATGATTGCAAAAACATAATCGTGATGTCTATCTGGCTGCTATGGAGATAATTGCAAAAAATTTCAATAAACTTTATACCGTGAATAATAACGATTTTTTTACTTAAAGGATTTGTGATTGATTGATTCTTGCGCTAGTCATGAATTATAGGCATGTATCTTACTATTCTGAGGCTAGATTGAATATACAATTAACTTTATACCATTTTAAATTTAATAAATATATTTTATTTTTTTCTCTCTTACTTTAGATGCAAATTTTAATAAAATTTTAACTTTCTCGTTTTTATTTTTGCAATAATACTGATGGAATTTTTGCATTTTTAATTAATTTTTTATTTTCATAATAAACGGGCTCTGCATTCAGTTTTAATTTTACGAGCAACATCCAGTGCGCTTCGCGCGCTCAATTACTTTCTCTTCATTTTTCATAAATTTAAGAAAAATACTTTTATTAATAAATTCTTTTTATTTCAAAAAAGCAATAATTCTTTTTAATTTATATTCAAATCATATTATTAGATTAAATGACAGGTTATGTTGCTTTTCATTTTTGAGGCTAGAAACTATCAGGATTTATTAACGAATGTATTTAATGTTTAAATTTAGAGAACAATTATAAAATTTATAAACTTTATATTAAACTATTGTGCTCTATAATATACTCTATTTAAATAAACTAAAATTAAACTAAAATATAAAATTCGTAACATTTTGAATTTTGGCGCAATCGGATGTTTAACCATTATCCAATGAAATCTCTTTTTTCGGGACTTCACAATACCTGCCATCGTTTTTTAAGAGAGGATTAGAATTCATCAAAATTAAACTGCTCTCATTATTTTACATGTAAAACGAAATTTAATTAGCCATCGCCAGTATAACTTTTTCCTCCGCGAATATGCACCGTAGTATCCATAATACGTCGAAACGAGAGCCCACTACAGGGTGTACGCGTAACTCGGCTAGCACGTAAAAAAATGGAAGTTTTCGAGAGCACAGACGGACACTCGAGCCAGGAGCGAATTGCCGCGCTTCGGCGGGCCGCTCTTGAGGATCCCGAAATGGATGAGCCCGGCGGGGTTTTTCGTCCTGCCTATACTCCCACCCCCGCAAAAAAGCACCGCTGTACATTCTAAAGTTTCGCTGTTTGATGTACTCGGAATTTTTAATTTCGCGCGCGCTCGAATTTTTCGCGCCTACCGGTAATGGAATCGAGCGCTCCGCGAATTTTTGCAAAAGTGCGCTAATGGCCCCTCTCTGCTTAATCCGCAAAGCTTGGATTTAGCCTGCGTTCATTTAGAAAAATAATGCAAGATAAAAAAGGAAGGAACGCGAGCGCCGGGGTAATTATAAATTTTAATGGCGCGCCTTTATAGCTCGGAAAAAACGGCCTTTGTGCCGAACAAATGTTTGCTGATAAATAGATCGGGCGAAATGTTTAAATTGAAAAATGAAATGTTGCCGCGCCATTATTTAAAAGGACGTGAAACGAAAGCGGAGTCGGTAAATTTCACGGGGTGAACGACCTCGGGGATAGGCCGCACTGTTCCAGTAGTAGAGGACGACGCAAAAAAGCTCTCGTTAATCTCAATTTCCCGGCAAAAGTTGGAGCTCGAAAGTTACGAACAAATCGCGAATTTCATCCTCCAACCCCGCGCCTCAGGAGAGAGTTTTATCAGCTTCTAAGCCCGCATTATACGCATCCCCCTTTTCGCAGTTCGCGACCTTGTCTGTCTCGGGACTTTTTTTCACCCGCCCCCTCGGCCGTCCCCGTGCGTTCAACTTCCTCGCTCGCGGGGTCACTACCATCTTTTTTTTTTCTCCCCGTCTCGTTGCGTGGCGCGCGGACCTTTCAGCCCTACCGCTCCGTTTCTCCTTTATCCCTCCTTCCCTCCGCCTCGCTCGCACACTCGCACACTTGTTTCGCCCCCCTTTTTTCCTCTCGCTCGTCAGATTTGAACAGGAAAACAGACTCGCTTAGAGCCCGGGGAATGTAATGCGAATTGACATTATTATGAAATCATTATTTTTAAATCTCCAGTATTTTTTTAGTGAATGCTGGCAAATTTTAGAAATTATACAAATGTTATACAATCGTTTTCCGCAAAATTATCTTTATATTAATAATATTTAACATCTAATAATTTATCTTTTCTTTTTGTTATAGGTGAGTTGATGAAATTGTTTATTACCTACTGCTTTGTTAACACGTAAGTTTATTTTAAAATGTAAACCACTACATCTCTTGTTTCTTACATAAAAATTTAAAAAGATCTTGGCATTTATCTTTATACAAAAAAGGAATATTATGAGATTAATGAAGACGATTGTAAGATTTTTACCGTTCGGTGTACGTAAATTATCTTAAAATCACTGTAATTAATCTCAATATGTTTTCCTTTGAAGATAAAACGTCAGATCATTTAAAAACTTTGAAATTCTTATGCAGCAGATGACGAAATAGTATATATAGGGGAAAGCGGGGCATAGCGGGCCATGGGGCAATGTGAACCTTCGGGGCATAGTGTTATTATTTCCTCATTAAATATATTTCATTTGGTGTGAAAAACATTTATTAACAAGTTTCATTCAAATTAAAGCATTTTGAAAGATTATCATTATTACATTGCAATATTACTATATTCAAAAATTATATATAGTAAAACTGTAATGTAATAATGACAATCTTTGAAAATGCTTTAATTTGAATGAAACTTGTTAATAAATGTTTTTCACTCCAAATGTAACATATTTAATGGGGTGGCCCACTATGCTCCGAAGGTTCACATTGCCCCATGGCTCGCTATGCACCGCTTTCCCCTATGTATATATATATACTGTAGTTTAAGTACTTCCCTTATACCTCAAGATACTGAATAAATAATTGCTAGATTTACTGCTGCTTATCAAAATGCATAATGAAAATAAAATTAATTAGACCACTTACTGCTCTCAGATTAATGACTTGAATATATAACCTTGTAAACGCTACACTTAAAATTCAATTATTCATGAAGATACAGTTTCTTACAAAGACCACCGGAAAAACTTGGTCTTAAAACAATAAACACCCGTCTACCGGGCCGAGCAAAAAATTCATTCGAGAAAGAGATACTTTGACGTTGCATTACGTTATTGCGGCAGTCGCCGGCGCACATTAGAATCGAATTCGCACGGGATGAGAGTAACGCGAAAAAAAAGGCAACGGGAGAGGAATTCGTCCCCAGCGGGAGGGAAAGAGAGCCGCGCGTAGAGCGCCATGACCTTCCTCAAAACAGCTCGCGAGAAATCGATCGACTCCTTATCGTCCGCTCCCCCCCCCCCCCCCCATCTCTCGCTCTTTCTCTAGCGCACTCGCTGCGCGCCTGAAAGTACAGAGGTTCGCGCGCGCGTAGGCGCGGCGCCCACGCCCGAAAATCGGAAAAAGGTATGACGGGCCGGCAGCGCCTGCGTAAGCTCGGAAAAGCCGGCTTTTCCTCTTTCAGACGAGCAGCAGACGAGGAAAAAGTGCCCGAGTGGGATGGAGCCGACGCACCGGCGGGAGGGCATCAATCGCACACACGCGCTCTGGATGATACCCGCGCGAGTGTCCTACGTCACTGAACTCCGCGAGCGGCAGCGCTACCAACGTCCCGGCCTCGAAAAATCTCCGGCCACGCGAGCGCCAGCGCGCATCCTCTTCCTAGTGACCGCTTTCCACTTGCAGAAAAATTATAATTTTCCTTATTTAGTCTGTGAATCATGAGTTACATATCCTGTTACTTATACTCTCATGTTTTTAATTGGAGATTTAAACAATTCAAAAATCTTACAAGTTTAATTTATTTGCTATTAATTTGAGATCTGTTCTGCAATGATTCATGGGAATATAAAGATTGCGCACGGATTAAGTATAAACTGCTTTATACGATTTAATTTTATTGTCTAATGGCTTTTGCAACGTTTTCAAACGGAGAGTACTATCTAAAGTTAAAATTAAATAAGTGAACATTCAATTATTCTAAGTCAAAAATCTTCCACTTATTGTACTACTACTTATTGAAAGACTTGACGTAGAACTGGGGAGTATTTACTAATTGAAATGAAATTTCGCTTCAATTCAACTGTAGAGGGGAATGCCAGTATTAAAGTTTTTGAAAAGAATTACTTTTTTTAACACAGCTAATTAATTCCCCGAAGCGGAAAAAATAATCAAGCAGAGGAAAGTGGAGTACGACCGTAATGCAGCTCGGCGCAGCACGCGCTTGGCATTTTGCCGGTCGACAGTACCGCCACCCCAGCGATGCGCACCGATAAACTCTCGCATCTCTCTCTCTCTCCCGCTCGCTCTCCCGGCAGTTTCTCCCACGCATTCTTTCACCTCTCTTCCTCGTTTCATCCTGCGCGAGTTCGCCGAGCGTCCATGCATCATGCAACCAGTCCGAGATATCGCAACGCTATTAACCAGAGTGCAGTGCAAATCTCCCTCCTGATCCCGGTCTATATATCCACCGGGCCACTCCTTCACTCGCTCTGCCGAAAATCCCCCTCCCCTCTTCCTTCTGTGACGCGGTCGAACCCCCCCTCCCCCCCTCGAGTGATGATTTAAAGCGCCGTTCTTTAAATTGCCTCGGGCCGCCGATGGATAGGTCGTAGGTTACCGGCGGCGTGGATTCGCACCCCGCGAGGCATGTGCACCGGGCCGGTGTATATCGAGGCGCGTGTGCACATCCTGCCGGGAGCGCGTATGCGCAGAGCGGCACACGATGCTCCGCGGCGGCACAGACAGGTGCGGCTGTTGCGTGCGGGGGGGGGGGGGGGGGGGGGGGGGGGGGGGGGGGGGGGGGGGGGGGGGGGGGGGGGGGGGGGGGGGGGG
>JAXIUT010000009.1:7275268-7296097 GCA_035586675.1 Eurytoma californica | reverse complement strand
CTTTAAGCCAAATCTTGAATTTTTAGAAATGTCGTTCAGTAAGCCAAATTCAATTTTAACGGCCATTTCTAACGCAACGAATTAAAATTATAAAAGGGAAATATTTTAAGTAAAATTTTAATGACCAGGTATATTTATTGCATGGCATTTTAGTAAAATAGTTTCTAAAAATTTTTTCACGTGGCTCTATAAAATTTAATTTTCTGTTTTCGTTTTTATAATGCGACGGGATTTCTGTCGGACGGGACGTCTGGAATGTGAAGGAAGGCGGAGTAAATTATATTTTTCATGCACACTGCCGGTTTTTCGAGTCGCGGCTACATAAATATATGCCATTTCTTTTTTCGAACTCAATAAGTTTCAATAGATATCGATCAGTAAAAATGCCCGTTTAATGGCAGGTCTTTTACTTTGCAGTACTGAATTTCCACGTTCGCGTTCAAACAGTTCATAGTTTATCGGCGTTATTTTTTAACATACCGTTTCCGCATTAACTTGATGAAAAGTCGACTTTCATTACGTAAATTGAGATAGCCGATTAGTTCGATTCTTATCAAATTTGGATAAAAATTTGATATCAATTCACCTTTAGAACAAAGTTCATCATTGTTTCGCAGATACAGATGCCTGAAAGAAGATATAGAGAAAAAAATGTAGAAAGAAAGGTTGGTCATTAATTACTAGCTGACAACCTCTCAGGTTTTATTGTTGTACTTTCTCGTGGCGATTATGGGCAATAAATATCGACTGGTTTAGAATTAATCCTGGTTTTTGCAGTTCACCGAACGCAATAATTTTCGTTCACTATCGATTGCCTCGCTCTATTACCACTATTACATCGGCACTAAATGATACAGTGTACCTATCGTATTTCTAACTCTCCTGCTGTAAATCTCTCAACTAAAATTTTGAAATACTCGACATTAAATAATATGAAACTGCAGTGAAATTTCTAAAAAAGGGAAGAAATAGTACAACCCTGCCTCTCTTGATTGACCACTTAATTGATTGAGCACAGTACCAATTCAACCTCATTTCCCACACGCCAGCGCCGCTAATTATTATCGCGATATTACCGCTGCGCTCGGCCAGCCTTGGCGACAGCGGCGTCCGCGAAAACGCGAAACCCGAGAGCAAAAAGCGCCGCGCCGGAAGCGGAATTTTCGCGCTTTCCGTTACGAAACGCGCTCGCGCCGGTGGGAGGGACTAGAACGCCTCTCGTCCGGCGAATATTATTGCGGACGGTTATATGTCGGTGTGCGTCGCCATTAACGACAATGGCCGCCGCGGGCAAATATAACGAGGCGACAGTGTGCCGAAGCGGTCGGCAATGTTCGGATCGCCGCGCGCGCACAAAAGTCCGCGGAGGTATTTACGATCGCTTTAACGGCCGCCTCCGTGGCCGCGCGCGATTTTGCGACTCTTGCCGCCCGCGCGACACATTGTTTCGTTGGCTTATCGCTTCGCGCGCCTCTAATGCCCACGCGGTGCGAATTCCACGGAGTTATCGGCGATCTGTCTTAACGTAAACGACGGATGCAGGTTTACGGTAATGGAAATGGAAATGTTTCAGATTATTTATTTACTTAAAATTTACTGCTTGCTAGTCCGTAAAATTTGCTTAACTATCATAACGTGAAGAAGTGTTAAAGAAGAAAAAATAAATAAAAAATCAAATATGTATAAGTGAAATTCGTTCGAATGAATGCATGTACGCTTATATATTTAACGTTATAAGTCACTTTACTTATTCGATAAGGGAACGATTTTTCACCTAAGTGCATATAGATGGATTTCACTTATGAATGTTTGCAAAGACAACTACTAAATTTTAGTGAAAACTGTGAGATAGCTCAGTTTTAATTTGAAGAGAGCAATTTTTCCGAGAAGCTAATGGATTAATTTTATAAGAATTTCGTTAAAGTACTTGAAAAGAAATTGAATAAAGTTATTAACAAAGGTTCGTGCACTTGAGACTTAATGAACCAATTTTGCAAACCATATTTTGCAACTGAGTTATCCTTGTACTCCTGACTTCATCTTCAAAATTACAGTGCGGTATTGCACGTTTCAACTCGAGAGCAGCGGATTCCCAGCAAAACCTTTCGCCACAAATCTTAACTTCGTATCTCGGGGAAGTACAGTCAGACTCGAGGTAAAATCGCATCTTCGCTATTATTGCGCTCGCAAGAGAGGCATCCTCCAACTTCCTCGTATTTACCGTACGCGTGAAAGGTCGCTTTGCTTTAGAAGTCCTCGGGTTATAGGTACCAGTTAATATTATTTATGGTGGTAAAGTTTCTAGCCGCGTGACGCAGATTAAAGGGAAAAGAGTGTAATTTCTTGAATTTTTTATCCCGGTTATAAAAGTGCAAGATGAACTTTGTAACAAATGCAGTTTCTATACTGCAGTTACTTTACATCTATATTGTTTTCAAACGTAATTTATAACTAAAAATATTTGCAAAATATTTTTTTAATATTTTACATTGATGATGTATTGTTTACAATATTTCAATAGGCAATGAAACTTTCAAATCCATTTAAAAAATTCAATGTTCAAATATAATTTCACAATATTAAATTTTAATTACATTTCTTCGATATGAAAAAATAAAATTTGAAATTTTACAAACGGGAAATTTTCAATAACTAATTAATTATTATTAGGGGGTATGCAACATACATTATACAATTGACGTTCTATAAAAGTTAGAATAGAAAATGTTAAATGCTGGTTATACTAAACTATTTAGATTCAGTTTCATTCAAAATACTGTCTTTTTTTATGGCAAAAAAACAAATTTTAACGTGTACATTTTATGAACCTTAAGCAACTCTTTCATTGCAGCAAAAAATGAAAACATCAAAAGTGAAAAAGATTTGAAATATAAAAAAAAACACTCGTATAGGGATATAAGCAACTAATCGCATGACCTCAAGCCCCGGAACTGCGTTTACGTCCTCTTTTGTTTTATCCCCAACGGTATCACGAGCGTAGGAGAGGCTACGCGCGCGAGCACGTGCGCACGGCGTCCCACGCGCGTTCGCGTGGGCGTCGTCGCGCCGGGATAAATAGCCGGCGCGCGGAGCGGCCCGCAGACGTCGCGACGGTGCGCCGCGCCAAGGTCCTCCCCCCGAGAGCTAATGAGATTCCGCGAGCGACGCCTCATCGCGACGTACGCCCAAAGAAGACTTTTTCAAATTTACGCGAGAACCGATCAGCTGGCGGGCGCGATTTTAGTCCTCGAGGCGACGCGGGCCGCTTCGCGCCGATCGAACTCGTCGCGAACAGCTGACTACTGTTTACCGGTGTGTCGTTGACGCGCGCTTGACTCTTTCTAATTTCGGTGCGACCTACATTTCGAGAGCGCGGGAGGTGCCGGTGACGCGATGTTCGCGCGGTGATCGCGCCCGGTGGATGTCGGAGTGTTGTCGAATTGTCTGCGGCCATTTTCCACCTCTCGAGCTTTTGCGACGCGTCGGGGAAAACAAGGGGGCTTATGTAATATTGATGTTGGTGCTGCCGGTGCTTTTTGAATTTCAATACACATCGCTCAAAGAACTTCTAACCCGCGCGCCAAAACTACGTGCTTTATATGCGCCGTGAGTTTCATAAATTTTCATAAATCTATGCACGCGAAGTTGACTGTTCGCGTTATATACGCAGCTGTACGGACATATTTGAAAACAACTTTATGAAACTTTTCGATGAATATACGAGATGCGGTTTTAGCATACGACCACTCTCGAACATCGAAGGCAGGTATACATTTTCCTCGATAACAATTCAGGATATTTTACGTTATTTTAAAGTTTCGTGAAAGCACAAATAAATCACTGCGTATTTATACACTGCAGTAAACAACGTGTAGCAACTTTAAGATTCTGTCTTAACTCTCTAAATATTGTTAAATGAAAATACGCTTGGAAAATTGAATAGTCGAAAATATCACACTTTTATCTTTAAATCCACCACTTATTTTTATCTCTGTAAATATGTATAAATGAAATTCATTCACATGATGCACTTATTTAATGCGAAAAGTCGAATATTGCACGGTTCTTTACTCTTTTTTGTTTTATAAGAGTATTTAGCTAGAAATTTACTATACATCGGACGCAAAATTGGCCAAACTCGCAGGACAGCGAAACTTGCAAGCGGGTTTCGCATTCATTAGGTGTCGCATTAGGGCAGCGGCCCCACTGGGGCGAGAGTCGCTCGAAAAACGTATCACCTCTAGAACCGGACGGTAAGGGAGGTAGGGCTGCGGGCAACGTCTCCGCCCGAAGGAAGGAAGGAACGTGTACATGCGCACACACACCGCAGGATAGAAAATCCAAGCTCTCGCGCGCGGCTAAATGGGGCTCCTCGCTCGCGGAGTATAAGGGACCGTTAGCTGCGATGCAGCCGCTCATTGTCGCGAGAGGGACCCCGCCACAAAGCGTCGTCTCGCGCCCGGCGCTGCACGCACACACGCTCACCCGACGGCTGAACTTGACTTTACGGCTCGCGCCTCGATTTTTCCATCTGCGAGCTAAGCCGCTATTTATTGCACGCGCGCGGGTACACGCTCTTTCCGACGTGTCGAATTTATGGAGGTGTTAGGGGCGAAGCTCCCTTTCCCCCCCGCGCGCGCTTCGCCCGTGCGAACGGACTATCTCCCCGGCTTGACTAAACATCTCCGTGAATTGCTAATGAGCTTGCGCGAATAGTTTTCGCTTTGACCTCGTGAATTGAATTACGGATTTGGCGTTATTTTTGTCGGACGAGCATTAGAAAATTACACTGTCAAAATACAGAAATAGCTCGAAACAAAAACGCATTTCCGGTGATTAAATCACAACGACGCAAAATTTAAATTTCAAAAGAAAAAGCAAAATACTTCTCGGCAAATTAAATACTGATAATCGTGACTAAAGTACACAGTACGTGTGTACTAGTAAACAAAATTTCGATTTACTCACATTTTTTAACAAAGTGGGTGAATAGATGCACGTGTGATTCCTTGCGTCGTGTAAAAAAAGAGGCTTCGGTGCGTTTGCGAAGAGATTGAACTGCTGCCGTTTTAAGAAATCAACGAGGAAAAAATACGGGGCACTCGAGTGCAGCCGGCGGATGCGGGCGCGCGCTTCATTAATGCCGACTGTTGCTTGCGCACAATGCACCGGGAACGTCGGCCGAGTGCAGCGTTTCAATCTTGCGAGCGACGCCCGGCAGTTCGCGGCGATTTTGAAGGAAGAAAATAGGAACCGCAAACCTCGAAGTTACCTCGACTCTTATATTCCGGGGCGGCGCGCGTGTCCCGTCGCTTTTACGGGATTCCCCTGAAAAATTGACGTGGCGTGTAACGTTCGGATTACGCTTTCCGCCTATTGTTTCGCTCGCTCGGCGTTTCGTATTAATAAAAGCGAGAGAACGCGAACCTCCAGCTACGAGTGGATACATAGTGTTAAAAATCAATATACGTTTCCTCGTTCGCGCAAACGATTCAATTGTACTGCGGTTAAAAGTTTCACAGTGATTACATTAAAGTAGGATTTAAATTTAAAATCTCTATTTAACTTAACTAATGACTTTTACAATATGACATTTAATTATAAGAAGATTGTAAGTCAAAAGTTGTTTAATTATTTCACTGATATTTATGTACTAGAAAGTTAATTACACATCATTTTCAAACTCGACGTGTTTAAAAAATACACCAATTTCAACAAGTATATTAATTAATGCACATATTTTTAAGTCACAGAAACAACGAAATATAAATCCTATGTAAAACAATCTAGTATTACAGTTGATCGCCTTTGAGATGTAAGACGAATAGAACAATTCTATATCTAAAGCGAGTTACGTGAATTGAAATAAAAGTGTATACCTATAGACTCAATGAAAATGCGAAGTGGACGGTTGATTTTCTAGCTAAAGCAACGACTAGAAATCACTGTTTTATTCCATTCTTTAAATTTTGTGTAAAACGAAACAATGGAATTCTGTTCAAAGCCTACTACTTACCTACACTATTAACGAACACATTTACAAAAATCGGTATATTTTATATTGAAAGAACACGAACATTCAATAATTTAATATATCTATTCCAAAAACATAATAAATACATTTCAGTACAGTAAAAATAAATACATTTCAGTACAGTAAAGATAAATACCGTCAGTCTTATTTAAGTAACAATATTTACACGATGATGACAACAAAAAGTGCAATATCGAAGAAGAAAAAAAAATCGTTCCACATAAGCATCAAATCGAGCGCAAAAGAATAGAGGAGCGTGCGCGGATCTCTCTCTCTTGCGGGCGGCTTTGTCACATTGATTTTCTCGGCTCGTCCTGAAAGGCAGAGGCGTCGTCGCTCGACGTGGGGCGACGACGGCGCGGGGCGCCTCGTCGTCGGGTGAAGAAGTCGCCGACACGCCGCGGCTGCTAATAATAACGCCGCGAGGAAAAAAAGGACGTCAGCCCCGTAACGCTCGGTGAAGACAAGAGCGCGCGCTCACACCCAGCCTAGCGCGCGTCTCGGCATTCGGCCAGCTCATCTTTTATGCGGTTATCCCTGGATTTTTCAACCCTCCCCTCCCCCGCTGCGCTTCATCTTGCGCAGCGATTCTTTCCTAGGGCTGCTGTCAGTTCGAAACTTTCAATTACGAAGATTGTCGCTCCAAGTTTTTTTGTTTACCCCTGCGAAACGATAAGTTGAAGTTATAAGTTTCTATAGAAAAATGTTGCATGCGTATGAAAAAAAAAAAGAAGAGAAATACGTGCTTCACCGGACTTTTATTCTTGTAACAATGTAAGGGAATGCCGCCCAATAGTCGCGGCACTGCGGACTAGGCGGAAAAAAATTCTGGTATAATAAAGGATCAGCAAGTTTCCCCTATCGGATCCTCAGTCGCTTCACGTGGCAAGCTTCATCTCCGCATGACATAAATCATTGTCTGATCCCCCGAAAAAGAGAAGAGTCGACCTCGTTTCCTTCCTTTTTTCCTCGAGGCCACGATCGATAGACGAAGGCGGCGTCGCAGCCTCGTTGCTGCTGCTGCTGCTGCAACGCGATTTTCGAGTGCTCGAAACCTGTTGATCCGGGAGCTCGTCCAAAAGCGCTCGAAGGCCGCGCATTAATTTGCGCTTCGCTTTTTGGCGAGCCGGCCGCAGGTGCGTACAAGAGAGCACTGCTATATCGTCGCCGTCAATTTCGAGCGCTTACTTTGTATCGGCTTTAACCGAACCGAAAACTGCGTATGTCTTTCTCAATTTGTTTATTCTTAACTTTTTAATTTTGACACGCGGTAGCATATGATCATTTTATTATTCATACAAATTTTGGGGGGGGGTCATTCTATCTGATTAATAAGTATACGCAGAAGTTGTAGAATTAGGGGCTATTGGTTTCATTTAGTCACAAACCACTTTTAAAGAACTTTGTAATTACTTTTTATTATCATTGAAAATAATTTAATTGCAATTAGTTTCATGCAACTGCAAGAAATTAAATTAACCTGAATAAATTAAGTGATAAATACATTTTCATATTACTAAATATTCGATCAGACCCTTTGAGTTTTGACATGGATGTTGAATATCTACAGATCTTAGGGTGAATTTAAAATTAAGCGCGCTTGTGTCGATATACAAGTGCATAATATTATATTTGGTAGATTTACCACTAGATATTTTTTAAGACATCTCTTCAGAGAAAAGGTTGTACATATAAGCCACTAGATCTGGTTATTTAGAAGTTTGAACAAAGACTACTGGTACTCCACCTTTGACACATTATAACATGTAAAATTATGTATTTATTGAAAAAATAGATTGAATTCTAGTAATCATTGTAATAAAATGGCACTAAAATAACAATGAATAACCCCACGGTGCAACCTGACAAGAAACTATTTTCCTAACGTGTTTACTGTTTGAGTTGTTAGACAGGGTCGAAAAAAATCGCAATGCTAACAAATTGACTTACAGCCTAAAGTATACCTCAAGTCGAATTACGTTTTAAGCCTGTGCATGTATAACGTATGCGTCATTAGTCGTAAAATATTCGCATTATGTTTTCAAACGCTCCAAGGCACCTAACGCTTTTCTTTTCTTTGTTTCAGGTAAGTGTCTGTCGAGCGTCATGAGCAAACCATTCGCCCAGCGGGTAATTTATCACCAATAAGCTTGCTACGAAGCGCTTTATAATTCCACACGGTATTATCGAATTTCAACTTATTTACCTACACTCTCGCCCACGCCTTGATTTTTAGATCATATTGTTTTCTTTTTTTAAATCCAAAAATTGCTTTTCGCTAAAGTAAAAATCCGCGAATTTATGTTAAATACTCTCAAAATGTGGAAGAGTGAAGAACCTTACCATTCAAGTGAAAACTAAGCCAATCGAACTTGGAATATCTCATTTTTTTCTGAAAGAGTTATTATTTAAACTATTCACTCTTCTACATCTTAAGAGTAAATCTCTAACATCACCAGTAAATTAAATGATTTTCGTACCGCAATTTCCATACTAACTGTCTCCCAAAAGAAGGCACCGAAAATTTTAGTCGCGTCTCAGGCCGGCGAGACTGTCGAAAATTCCGTCGGTGCAGTTTCCACCGCGCAGGGCGCGTCTCCGCATAAAGGCGATAAAAGCCCCGGCAAGGCGAGGCAGGAAAATCGTAAGAGTGGCGCGCGGAGGGGAAGGGCAGGCGCAGCTGCAGTGCAATATGCGCGTGCTGCACTTCCCCGGCGGAGAGCGTGCCGAGGAAGCGGGAGGGGAATGCCTGGTATGCACTCCTTGCTACTCCGAGAGGAAGAGAGAGAGAGAGAGAGAGAGATAAGAGGAGAGGGAGAGGGACGGTGGGAGGGAGGGAGGGAGGGTGGAAGGGAAGGAGGCTGGCTAGACCCGGACAACTGGTTCTCTCTTACCTGGGCTCGCGCGTTGAAATTCCTCGGATTGTACGTCGCGCGCGCAGTCAGCTGGAGTTTTAGCCGGATTTTTCGGACGCCGTTTCCCCCGCCTCCTATATAGGCCTTTTACCTGCGCCGCGACACTTGGCGCCGGAATTAACGAGCTGTCGCTTTATGCCAGGCTATGCAATTATGCATTACCTAAGTCAATGTTAAACTTAAACTCCGCCGTCCCTTTCGTAAAAGCCGTATAATTGCACTGTCAAACAGGTGGATTTTCCTTGCCGGGTGAAGCGTTGATCTTTTCATTTCTCGAGAATTTTTCATTTCTTCGCGGTGCGCTCGAAAGACACGCAGCGTAATTTTCTTAAATTTCCGACGGACAGAGAGAGAAGCTAGTTTGAGAAGTAAATGGCTGAAAAGTCGATCTTCAAAAGAGTCAAGGTTGCTTCCCCGCGGCGCAAAACCGAGTTTCTTTTTCACCGCCGAAAATTGTTTTTCCGCTTCGCTCCCCGACGGATTCAGGCCAATTCCCGAGGTAAGAGCGCAAAAAAGACGCCTCTAACCGCATTTATTTTCTGCGACGACGGATGGAGAGAGGAGAGAGAGAGGGGGAGAGGAGACCCGGGGCGAAAAAAGGAATCCCTCATCAGGCGAAGAGAATCCTGGTCCCGTGACTCCGCCTCCCGAGCGCGAGCCTCGGCGGAAAAGCCTCTCGGGCCCGTGAGCGCGATAATAAAAAAGCTCATCGTTGACGGCGACAACGTCCTCATCATGAAAAGTGCCGGGCCGAGATGAGTCCTCTCCACTCGGTGCCGTTTATAGGAAATGAGGCGTCTTTTTTTAGCCACTCGAGGCTCTCGCTCTCTTTGCTTCTCGTTTTTTTTCCTTCCTCTCTTTTCGAGACTCCCCGCGCCGAAATCGCTGTTACCGCGAGTGCACTTATACGCTTATCTTTCGCGTCGGCGGGACAGGAAGCGAAGATGTTCGAGCGTTTATTTATCTTGCGATATGATCGAGCTTAATTTGCTTAGGAAAAGGTTGTAATAGTGATAAAGTCGAGATTATTTTAGTGCGTTGAACTAATTTGATAATTTTGATGTCATTGAAAATACAGAACACTGAATGCTTATAAAACTTTCATAAATGTGCCTCCTGAATGGCAACGGCGAACATATAAGCGTACGTGTAGAACAAACAGTTATTAATTTTGAGTAATCATAAACCCTTTTAAATAAGTAACTTTGAAAGCACTATTTAATTAATGTCAAGTCAATTTATAATTTCTTAATCAATAATAATCAACAATCCAATCTTGGAAAATTAATAAATCATTATGATTCTTACATCAAAAATCATTATTAACAATTAATCTAAATATAGATTACTAATTAATAATGACGCACACGTCTTGCACCTGTAAAATATTATATTTATAGATTTTCTACTTATAAAAAAAACTGCATCCGAAAAAAAGTATTCAACAAAAATTCATACTCTGTAATCGATCGATCACTCCGGCAGGCTTCGGAAATTGACGCCGTGAAATATTGAATATCGCTGGAAAATTGGCCCTCGCTCCTTTCCACGCCGGCTTCGCCGGAAAAATCGAGCTCGACATCGAGTCCGGGAAAAACTGCGCGCGCCCGCGCCTCGATTACGACACTACGACCCGCGGGAGTCGGCGCTCCGTAGGAAAATTAAAAAAAAAACCGACGACGGCGTCGCGTGCATCGGAATCGAATTTCCGCGGGATTCATTGTGTTACGCGGCCTCTCGGGTTGCGGCCTCGCCGAAATCGATCGCGCCGCGAGATGCAGATAGGGCTCGCGTGCGCGCGCGCCCGCCGCAGCGCGAGAGGCGCGGATTTTCCGCGCGGCCGACGTGCGAGACCGCGAATTGCGTTAACCCGTCGGCGGTCGCCTCTGCCTCGCCGTCCACGACCGTCGCTGTAAGGTCCGCGCGAACATTCTCACCGCGCGAATACACCTGGCGCGTAGAAAGTCGAAAGTTCGAGCTTTGCTCTTTGCAGAGTGCAGTGTTGAATTTATTGTCGATTTTACGAAGATTATTAGCTATTGTAGTTTTCAATGCGATGGAGAGTTCGTAATTTATTTTTTTTTTTCGCTTTGATTTGTGTTGCACATTTTCATCGTGTTAGTGTGTATGCCGATCAATTGCCGGCGGATGGAGGAAGCTTGCGACCTCGGGATTCAGGACGAACGTCGTCGTCTTTTTAGAACGGAAATGAGATGCTTCGCCTTATCCATTACAACTATTGTGCATTCACCTATAAAGGAAAGTTTCGCTTTGCTTTGGCATTCACAAGCGAAAGCACCGGGGGAAAAAAATCTAAAAATGCAGATTTCAATAGAGTCAGCATTATGAGGCCTATTAGTTAAGATTATATTTCATGTATATTATGGAACTTAAATTTATTAATTGAACTTTTCAAACTTTGAATAAAAAACTGATCAATTCGCTTACTTTGAATAAGGGTTTTCAGTTTAAAATTTTAATAAGGACTGAAAATAATAACATACACAAATTTACTATAATTACTTGAAGGTTGAGGACAGACATGAATGTAAATTTAAAAATTACCATAGTTATGACAAATTTAAACTTTAAAAATTATAGTTTTTCTTTTATAGTAATTTTTACCATATTTAAAAGATTCATAGCAATTTTTCACATGATTCCAGTATACGTCCTCCATCTCATTCTCATATATAATAAATTTTCCTATTTATTTTTCTCAATAAAGAATAAAATCATGTATTTTAAATTTAGTCACGATTTCACACTCAACATCATCTTAACCTATCAACTAAGAAAGAAGAAACTTCACAAAATTCCAGCAATAGCAAGCGATCGGATTAACTTTGACTATATCTGATCGCCAATAAAATACCCGTCTGCGCGCGCGCGCGCGCCAAACTGCAGATAAATTAATCGTCGTCCAATTAAGCGTCGATACACCTACGTGCGCGCGTCACGCGCGATCGTGATCTCATTCCCCCGCGAAAAGGAGTCGGCGCGCATCTCGCCGCGCGCGGCTGTACAATCCCGCGGGCCGCGCGTCATCCGCATTCCGCGAAATTTTTAAATTGACTTATTTCGCGCGACGTCCGCCGGCTTTCACGTTTATATCTCGATCGCGAAATTTTCCCGCACGCGCGCGTCGCATCCGCCTGGAGGATACGCACCGCCGCGCTAATAGAGCGGGACGCGGTGAGAACGACCGCGCGAATGTCACGCGGAACTCCGGGTGCTTTGCAGTAGGACGACCTTGAGGTAGGATTCATCTTCAACTCGTATCGGAATTTTAAGTTGACGAAGGTAATATTGATGTTTGAGAGTGCTTGTGAATACATTTTATTTTTTTAATTGATTAAATTTGACTAAAAATTACTTATAAGATCTTCTGTGATAAATTATGGCTCAGTGTACTTCGCTTATTAAAATTTAAAAAACTTTTTGCTCGTTTAGCAGTTCCTTGTTAAAAAATTCGTTCTTTCGGCGTGCGTGTGAGTACGAGAGAGGAAATTTAATCGTAAAGACTTTGGTGATCATGGAAAGGCACCCCAATAGGATTTCGATTAGCGCGCGCTACACCGTGTGAGTGTAAAGTATGCGAGTATCGCTTTGACATCAAATGAACTTTTTCGTAGATTTGCTCTAGTGTCTCCGCTTCGCGCGTCCTCACAGTACTCTGTGCGAGTTCGAATTCACAAGGGAAAAATGCGATGAACGCACGGTCGAAATGCGACGGGTTATACCCGATCGCTTCATTTGTATAAAGGAATTTACGCCCCCGCCGATACAATTAACTGTAGCGCCCGGACCTGTAATCAAATTCTAATTAGCAAGTTTAAAGAATACGAGTGTCACTTTGACATCAAACGAACTCTTTCGCAGAATTCGCTCTAGTGTCCACCCTTCACTCGCCCTGCCGCCAGTATAGTTCGAATTTGTAAGGGAAAAAGACGTGAATGTGCGTACATAGTCGAAATTACAATGAGGATTGAAACGTGCTTCATAAAACAATAATAAAAACAATTCACATTTTTTTTCGAAATAAAGATCGAAATAGCTCGTCCTCTGGGACTATTTCGGTAGAATAGCTCGGCGAAATTACATTGTGCATAGAGGATTTTTAAAAAACACTTTCTTCACTGTGCTTTGAAAGACTCGTAAAAGATCGGGATTCCCGAAAAAAGCGAAACTCGATGCACGCGGAAACATTCCATCAAGTCAAGAATCTTGTCTTTGAAACGAGATTTTTTTTCCGTCGAGAGTAGACGAGAAAATCTTCTTTCCTTGTCTCGCTCACGCTTATAATAGACAATCCCCACGATTAAACGAACAAATTGTCAGTAAAATTTGAAGCCGCACTTTCAATAAATTAGTTTCTCCGAATGCCACTGAAGAGTATGCGCGCGGAGCTGTATAGCGAGATAAGGGAGAGAAATGGTGCAAAGAGGCGCGTAACGCGATATGTGGGACATCCTGATACCCGAGTCCTGCGAGAGCGCGCGCGCGCGCACGTCGGCCGGAGGATTAACATAAAAGAAATCTCGAAAGTACACCTAACGCACCACTTTACCCGTTAAAATTGATATATCCGCTCCTCTCGCGACGCTCCGATCAGCTTCCTTCCTTCTTCTTCTTTTGGCGCTCGCATCCCAAACGCCGGCGGTGCGTCGCGGAATTTCGCGCGGTGAATCTTTCGATTTGTGAATGGGAGGCACCGTTAATAAACAGGTCGGCCGCGAGGGGGGGAGAAGGATCCGTGGGCGTCTCCCGCGCGAATTTCTCGAGCGCGACACGTGTCTCCTCTCGTCCGAGAGTGAAAGCCGGATAGAAGTCGAGCGCGCGTGCCTTCTTTCGTCTCGCTCCATTTTTTTTTTTTTTTTTAACTGCATATAGGTGCAGCTTTTTTAAAACTGCATATCCTGTGAGTGCGCAAAATTTTTGAAAACCGTGAATAATCGTACTTAAGACGGCGAAATCAATTAGTTTGTTTCATTGATTGGTATGAGAAAGTAATGTTGTATATATTTTTAAATATTTTTTTATTATTTTTTAATCGCATATATAATAAAATTAAAGAAACGAATTTTTTGCGAAAGCTTTTAGAATAAAATAGAGTAGTTAATTTTAATATTGAAGTTTTTTTTTTTACAAACTAGTCTAAATTCAGTACAAGTCATAAAAAATTTCCAGAATTATTCATTATTGATACATTAATTTACTAGTAGTAATTAACTTTGGTTTCATCAAGGAGTTATACCTATAAACAACCAATGGCGTTAATCTTAAGCGGAACTTTTCACGACATTGAGAACGCGGTCATGAAATGTTGCTTCTCGCGTAGCTCAGCAGTTTTTCAAGTGCCTCGAGATGCCGAGATTACCTTTAAAGCTTTCCTGATCGATTAACCGCGTCCTTTTTGAGATTCCATAATTTTTTTCAAATTTCCTCAGGCGGATTCGCAGTGCAATGACTTCGAAAGGCTCGGTTCAACGGTGCAATTATTTATGAATTCTTACTTTTTTTTTGTAGCTACTTGACTTATCCGCGATCTGCTGGAATACTTTTAAATTGAGATTGTCGAATCTCATTAAAATTTTTAATGCATCGTCGGTCCGATAAAACTACCCGATATAGATGAATCACGGGTTATAGTTTAACGCATAATGTACCTATTGACATTCCTTTGACAACAATAAAACGACGCGCCTCATTATTGCAACTATATCCTCGCTTATCGCGACCCCAGCAATAATTGAATAACACTCGAGCCAAGCGAGAAGCGAGAGCGTAAAAAAATGCATAAATAAACAGGCAGATCAAACACCTTTTTTATTGATGTGTTTTCTTCGGCCGGCGCGGACGCGGGAGCGGCGAGAGATGAGCGGCCGGGTTTCCGTTCTTGATTCAATTATGCACTTTGCGCGCACGAAGGGATAATAGGCCCGCCACCGCGCTTGCGTCGCGCTCGCGTTCATCGCTTATCAATGACCTCTTACACGGTCACGCCTCCGCTTGCCGATGCGAAACCAAACGTGAATTTTCTCCGTACATTTCCGCCAGTTCTCCTGCCATTTCTTCGCATTCGCTTCTTTCTTTTAAAATTAATTAATTAATAACGTGATTTACTTATACGCCTTATAAACAACTTTGTTTATATCACATTACAAAAACATTAAATCATTCCATTATCAAAGTGATAGGAACAAAGTTGAAGTAATTTGAAAATTTTAGTTAAGAGTATTTGTCAGTTCTGTCTGTTGGAAGTGTGTTTGAATTATGTCATCAATTTTTCACATAAATGCAAACAAGTTAGCGGAACTATTAATTGATCAATACTAAATTCTGCAAATAAGTTCGCTGTCTTTCACCTCGGCATTTATATAGATTTCAGATGTCGAAGTAGATCGGGCAACGTCCCTACTGAAAAATCATTTTATTTGATTAGGTAGGTAATTGTACATAAAACAAAAAAAAAAATAACTCGAATAAACGTTTGCATTTCACTGCAATTATCTGTCACTAACTTTTTTCTAATAAATCATCTTACCAAAAAACGAACTTACTACTTAGTAAATAATAACGAAAAATTATACCCCGAAGTCACGTACATATTAAAAAAAAAACTTGAATATCATTAAAAGTTAACTGCTAAATTTTGTAAAGTAACATTAATAGCTTCAATAAATTCCGAAAAGGGGTATAATTATCCCCTTATTAAAGAAAAAAAACGCGAGGCTCCGCAGTAAAGTAAGGCCATTATCGCTGGATGCAAACTAACCGAACTCGCCCCGCCTTCGTCAAATTTGCGGAATACTCCTTTAGCGCAGTGAAAAAAAAATCCCACGCGTCAGCAGCGCACCGGGCGGCCGTACATACGCCGCACATCGGAAGGAAGACACGTCGACGAACTACTCCGGCGCGGCATCAGTGTGTTACGGTGGCGCGTAGACGCGGTAAGCAGGAAGTGGCATCCGGTCGGTATCACGATACCCATTTTGCGCATCGCGTCTAATTCGCATGTGTGCGAATATATGAGTGCCGCCGTCGCGATACCTCCTCTCTCTCTCTCTCCTTCTCTCTCGTTCGCTCTCAGTTCAATTGAGCCGGCGGCTCTTACGCTGATAAACATCTCCGTGTCTGTCTCTGCCTCCCCTCGGCCTCACCCCCGCGCCCGTTAATCGCGCTAAATACCACCTCCACCAGACGCCCATGCAAGGAGGCGCTCGATGAAAAAAAAAGACTCGACCTGCAGTTCACGCGAGAAAATACGGAGAGGTACTCCAGGGTGTGTCAACCTTCCGTGGCAATTTCCTCAACCACCCGGCGTTAATTTATGATTTTTCAAAATTTCCCTGTAATTACTCGTTAAATTCCCGATCGCGCGTGCCAATTTACGCGGGGCGGAATTCAAAAGGGCATCCGTCCGCGCATTAATCGCTCGCGCCCGATTAACTTCAATTTACATGGTAGGCCGAAAATTGGACAGGCGCGCGATCGGGCCCGTCGATTAATTTTCTCGCCACCACCCAGGAAACTCGCAAATTTTCGTGCATCGGACGCCGAGGCCGGGTCAACGCACGGCACGCGTGCACATTCCTGCGCGCGCGGCAAATGAAGTGGCCGGCGGCGCTGCGCGCTCCCGCGGGGGGGTTGAAATCGATCGGGTGCGCGTGGCCGCCCTGCCTCTCTCTCTCTCTCTCTCTCTCTCTCTCTCTCTCTCTCTCTCTCTCTCTCTCTCTCTCTCTCTCTCTCTCTCTCTCTTTCTCTCTCTCTCTTTCTCTCTCTCTCCCCCTCGTCGTCGTCCTCCCCCGAGCCGCTACTGGGCGGGATCCAAGCTCCGAGGATTCCTACAGGTGGCGCTTCGGCGCGAGAGGCCGCCCGAGCCCAAGATGGAGGAGCCGGGGTGCGACTGCGGGTACACGCTGTACCAGCTCCGGGAGTGTACTCGCCGCGAGGCAGAATAATCGGATCTGATTTGTGGATTTCGCGAACTATGTTGCATTAAAAATTATCAAAGCGGGGACAAACGCGAAAAATCACAAAAAATTTTGTAGTGACTAGTAAATTTAAAAATATTTATATTAACTTTCACTTTAATTAAATTAATTAAACTTTACTTTATTTATAATAAAATTTAGTTGACCATGTACTAATTATTTTGATTTTTCAAGTCTATTCTTCTTTAGTAAATTTTTATAGTAAATTTTAATGCATCATTATTTTCTCTCTAATTAACTTCTTGTGTGATCTTTTGTGACGTTCTTTTCAGTCAGTTTGTTCAATTGGTAAGGAATTCACCTTTTTCTCGAGTTCAAACTTTTAAATATACAGTTACAAAAGTAGTTTTACATTCATTCTCCTCCTGATTCACGTCACATCAACACGTAACTTCTAGTTAGTATCTATAAATCACTTGATTATTTAAAAACTACCTAAAGTAAAGTGAAGTCGCCAAAAGAATCGAAAATTTCGTGCAAAATTTTCCACCACACCTCATAAACATCACGAGCATTTTAAGTAATCCAGCACAAAGCCCGCGTAAACCCACCCCCGAGCGGGCACCGCAGTAACTTAAGAAAATCCTCGTATCTCGTCCGTTCGGCCGTCGCGCGTCGTATCTCTTAATTAAGCGTGGCGCAGCCCTTACGCCGTGGGCAAAGCGCGTCTCGAAATCCCGCGGCCTCGCTTGAGAGCGAGAGCAGTCCGCGCCCCGCTGCAGCCGCCGGCGCTGCGGAGGCAGCGGAAAAAGCTGCAAGCGAGCGAGCGCTTGCCGCCCCCTCGCGCTCGGAGCTCTGGCCTATTTTATTGATCGGATTCGCCGCATCACTGCGCGCGGCTTTTCCTCGAATTTACGTCAATGGCCGCGTGAGCCACGAGTGCCGAGCCTCTCTCTCTCTCTCTCCTCGCCGTGTAATAACCCCCGCGCGCTCCGCACTCTCGCCCACGCAACTCTCTCTCTGTCTCTCTCCTCCCTCCTCTCAACCCTTGCCCCTGCGCGCGTTCTTTTTCGGGGGAGGCGGTTGACGCGCCGCGTCGAGAAGGCGTTGGCGTGGGCGGAGGGCCGCCGAGTCCGCACGGAGGCGAGGGGTTATATCGCACGCCGGACCCGCCGGGGGATTAGCGACGCTGGTGCAAGTGATATTTAACGTGTCGGTGAGTAGAGGCACAGTACCGCCCGTGAAACGAACGAGCGCGCCCCGAGAGCTTGCGGCTGCGAGCTTTCGCCTCGAACATAACCTACATTATTACTTCGTCCGCGCGAAGCTCTACAACTTAACGAGTCTCCCGTATAAGCGTGTCTTTTTTTTACACGCCCCGGGATAATCGAGCAACTTTTATTACGCTGTTTAGCGGCGAAGTGAGTGCAGTCGTTTAAATAACTTATGAAGTTTATTTTTAATGAAACTTTTCTCGTTAGCGAGGCTTTTAACGCGGTGCTCGACACCTAAACACTCGAGTATATTTATTTAATCACCGGAATTTAATTGATTAGCAACGACAACTAAAAAAAAGAAGTGGCTTTGCGCACTTTAGCAGCGAATTCAAGCTCATTACCCATGCAAAGTGCGCGCACTCGCGAGCGACTAGAAAATTCTCCCGCGATATCCCCGCGCGTGAGAAAAGCGGTTCGTGTAACAGTTTCTAATCCTCTCGAGCGGCGAGCGCGCGTGATAAAAAGTAAAGCAGGAGGAAACGCCGGGTAGCAGGCCAGTTCCGGTTCGCGAGTCGCTCGGGCAAGTGGCGCGGACTTGAACTTCAAAAGCGACGCGTTAGTTTGTTATGCCGCATTCTTCGGGCGTAATCTTCCCCCGGCGCAGATAACGACCGCAGCCTCCTCTCTCGCCGCGCCAATCTTATCCGCGCTTCGTGGAAAATCCGAGCAGGCGAGTGGAAATGCGCGCGCGACGCCTTGTCTCTCTCCTTCGAAATCCGCTTTGCATCCGCGACTTCTTCTTATCGCGACGGGCTTATTTTCAGTCGCGCGCTTCTTAAATTCCTTTATTGGATAGCGCGCTTATTGATTTCGCAGTGTCTGTAATGTGGAGCGCGTTTCTCACAAATATTCATTTTTCTTTTGAGAAGAAGCTTGCGCGCGCCTGTTTTATATTAAAAAAGTTTTCGTATGAATTTCCATTGTGCCGGTAGTGAATGCAATAGGTGAAATAGGGTGTAAACTATTTTACGCGTTTTATCGGCGCGAGCTCCAATGTAATACGATTTTATATTAGGTTCGAGAAGAATAGAAAATACGTGCAGCCTTGTTGTCGTGTTTGAATCTAACCTCGTTCAGTTCGCTGAAGCTTATTGATCCGCAGACTTATTAGCATAATGAAGTACCTAATTTTAGTTTTCGCGATGCAATAATGTTAATCACGGATCGAACAGTCTAAATCGATGAAGCCCAGGTAGATAATTGAACGTTTTTTTTGCCAGGTAGTTTTAAAAAAGAGGGAACAATTTCAGTTCAACAATTAACGAATTTAAGGACATAGAACGCAAAACTTGCTTGTGTTACAGAATAAAAAAACTGCAAATCTAGATTAATTGTACAAAAGTACCATTACTACTTCGCAAGGCATTTGACAAAATAATTTGCAGACTTAGGTAGGACGTAGGTAGGACTTAGAAAGCAATTTCGGTACTTGCCCACAAGGTATTAAAATGGCGTTGTGATCAATAGCGATTTGTCTTATAAACGAAAATTTAAAACACCAAGTGCGCACATGCGGAATTCACATGGAAATCAAAGAACTGATGAACTGGTAAATCGCGTTACAAATCCAATTTCCATTCTCCATGTACTTTTTTTTTTTTTTTTTTTCTTCAAATTATTTTTCTGCAGAGTATTTGTCAACCACGTGGAAATAATATCAACGTCGAGTTCAAATCAAGCGTGATTTGCAACGTCAAAATTAAAGTGAAAAATACCAGGTGTACGCAGAAAAATGTAAAACCATGCTACTGGAAAAATCGCTTTGCAAATTGAACTTTCATTCGCTCAGAAATTGTAAGTTTTTTTTTTTAATTGTGTTTCTGCAAAACACTTATCAATCACGCGGAAACGATATCGGCGTCGAGTTTAAATCAAACGTGATTTGCCGCCTGAAGTTTGAAAGTAAAAAATGCCAGGTGGGTGCATCCCGGATTCGCTGGACATTATAGAATCGCCGCGTTACACGTCGAATTTCCATTCTCTCCGGCGCTCAAGATTTTTCCGTCGATATAAGTGACGCACGCAATTCGAGGATTTTTCGCCGGCGCGACAAACTTTCTAAAACTTTCATCTTTGATCTATATTCCTTGTTAATCGTTATCGAACAGCTGTTCAATTATCCCGGGAGTTTATCAGCGACACAGTTAGCGCAGGAAACTCGTAGATTCGCCGCTTATCCTCGTGCCTAATTATCATTCTCGACCGAATCGAGAAAATAGGTGAAGTGCCGGCATGAATACCGCCGCTTTCGAGAGCGTTTTAAAAAAAGAAGGAGCTTTCGAGCGCCAAGCAGCTTTGAAAGCCGCTACGCGGCTCGCAAGGACGAGCCTTTTGTTTCGCTCCACCTCGAGACCAAAAACCCGCGACGATAAGATCCCGTCGTAACTGACTAAAATGCATCATCGAAATGAAAAAAAAAACTCTCAAAATGTAGAAGAGCGAAAAAGCACTCGATTCGAGTGAAAACTCAGACGGGTTCGGTATTATTTCTTCAGAGTGATCAATGTTTCGTATATTTTTCACCCTCCTATATTGCGAGAGAAGAAAAACCGAGTATACAGTGAATGAGCAGTATGTTTTTATGTGTGTTTCAGGGTCCAAACGGCCCTCGGCCGACGTACACGGGCGCTAACGGCGGCGCCGCGGGCGGCGGCGGGGGCGGGGGC
>JAXIUT010000009.1:7233253-7250679 GCA_035586675.1 Eurytoma californica | reverse complement strand
CCAATTTTACAGAGTAACGTGTTGATTGTATCAATGCCATTCAATTTTTTTAATTTTGGAGCGATAATGATTTTTTTTAATAATTTAAATCTAGAGCGAAAATCTATACGCTATTTTCAATTATATTACACTGCATTCAAAATGATGAGCAGTAAAAAACTACTCAATTTCAGTAAAAATTACTAATTGATTTTTTTGATTCAGCGAATTTTTCACTCTTCTACATTACGAAAGTGAATTTTCTCGAAACGAATCTGTAATATCCTTTTTTTTTAATCAGTCACTATTTTTTGCAAATAAATAGTTCTCCATTTTAAACTACAGGTAATCACGTTTTCAATCACGTTCTATCTGTTTATATGACAACATTGAATCGACCGTTTTTTTAAAGAAGCAAAGGGAAAAAGGTTTCCTCTTTCAGTGTACACACTTACAACATAATAGCACCGTTTAACAACATAAAAAATGAAAAAAAAGTCCATTACAGCATCGCAATCAGAGAACTATCACGACCGTTAAAAAGCGCTAATAGCTCAATTCGAGGACTAACTGGCGCGCGCGAGCCTTTCGAAAACCCGTCATAACAGCGAATTAACAATTTGGCAAAGCCTCTAATTGCTTTTCACCCAATTATTTGCATTCCGCATCGTCGTGGGCTTGCGAAATATTGGCGGACATCGTAACGACGCGGCGGCGCACTGCATCGATAATTCGTTTTGTGTACGAGTGAAACGCGCGCCTTTGCCTTTTTGTCTCGTAGCACCTTTCGCTTCCTACTGCCGGCTGTTCGATCGCTCCCGCGACGTCGCCTCCGGCTGATTTGGACGATTTTGCGCAATGCACCGGCCGATCGACGTTAAAACATATTTCTTTTTCTTTTTCTTTTATTGACAATCAGTAGCGAGGCGATTCTAATTACTGGGATCGTAAAATACTGCGGAGATTGGTCTGTCAATCGACGTACTGTTTTTTCTAGCTTGACGTTTCACTCGTTACGCGTTGAGGCGGTGTTTATATCGTTTTGAGGGATTGAGAAAGAATTTGAGAGACTTGTATGGCTAATAAATTATAATGTCGACCTTTTGTAACGTTTAATAACTGTATAAAGTATAATTTATGGGCTTGTACTGCAAGAACTGATTTATCTTTTTTTATTTGGATTATTATTTAGTTGAGAAGAGATATGATGCATTGTATGAAATTCATTCCGAGTACTTAATCACAAATCACTTTAAAATAAGATCAGTATTTAATCATAAATAATTCATAATAAAAAATTAATTCTCGAAAAATTAATACATCATGATTTTGAAATCGAAAATCACTATATCAACTTAAGTAGATTATTAAATAATAATTGCAACTTGTAGGAGTATTCATTAATTAGATTTTCGATAATCATTTTTAACGTAAATTTTCGGACATCAGACCTCACAGCGCTTGGACTCTCTGTATGAGTATTGAAAATTCATTGAAAGTTCAAATTATTTACATCGTGAATTAAAATTAAAACGGGACCAGGCCTTGATGTGATGAATTCTATTAGTCCGATATGTTTCCCACTATCGGGTTTGTTACCCCAGTTTTATATAGGCCACTTTAGATCTGAGAGTTTTAGCGCTGAAGAAAGATACTGGTGCTCCATATAATTGATTGAAAAAAAAGTCGTATATAATCGATGAAAAAATTGATTTAATCCTTGTAACCATTGTAATCATATGTCACTCTGTAATTGTTCGAATATACTATATGTGTGCATCGCATGGTAATCGTAGAACTAGTAAACAATTTAATTAATTAGCAACTTACAAAAATCTATAAGCTATTAATTCGAGATTTAATTCCGCGCGTATTCAATTACAAACTCCGCTCAGTCTAAAATTTAATTTAATCCTTTTTACGTAATCAAACGAAAGTGCAAGTGATCAGTGTAATTAGCATACATCAGACGCACGCGGAAACGAGCGCACCCGCGCGTAAGCATCGCGATCTGCATTTCAACGAGCAAACAACTCTGCCTGCTCGCGAAAAAAAGTCACGCGCTCGAGCCTCCGCGCGGAAAAGGCGTCGCGAAAAAGTGGACCTCTAGCGAGAGAGAGAAAAATGTAAAAGTCAAAGGCGAGGTGGGGAATCGATGGCGCGCGTTTGGCGGAAGGAGGTCGAGGCGAGCTAAAAAGGCAATTGACCCTGCCACGAAATCCCCGTTACTCCTCGTGAAAGAGAGAAGATTCTCGAGACGCGCGCTGAAAGTTTCTCACGGACGTCGGGCGCACTTTCCCTCCGCGCCGAAGATCAACCAGATGAGTTTCCCTTTCCGCGATCGCGTACACTCGGCTAAGCAGGCGTTCCTTCTTCTTTTGATTGTCTCTCTCCTCGCGGGAAAATGTCCTTTTGTGCGTTGGCCAACCTCTGCATTACACCGGTTATATAATTTTCTCCGGGAGGCGGTGTGTTTGTGCATTCATCCTGTTGCGGAAAAGACGCTGCGGCGAATGAGTAATTGCTCTCGCGAGTAGGTGCTACGGCCAATTTGCTTTTTAATCTTCCGCGCTATTGTAATGAGCTGGTTCCGAGTCACGGCTCCGCTTTATTGTTTGTAAATAGATTTTTTTCGAATTGCTACTGTGCAAATGAGAAATTTTATGCTGACTTTATTTTTTTAAATGCATATTAAACGTTTTTCATAGCTTTTTGTTTTCCAGTTAATTGTGTTGTTAATAATTCGGTTTTGATAGTCTGTCAAATCTTAATTTTACGGATAAAAAAATATATTTTTCTTGAATTTTCAACGCAGAGCATCATAATTTTGTGGATATAAATAATGCAATAATGGATATTGGGAAATTGATCATAAATTTTACAAGATTCTCATGATGTAGAATAATTAAAAAAAAAATCACTCTTTTTCAGAAAAAACTAAACGACTCAAAGTTCCATTGGCTTAGACGTATCGAGAGGTTTTTCACTCCTCCCACTTTTGAAAGGAGTAATGATTTATGATTCAACTAATGATACAAAATTTACTTATCTCAATGATTAAATAAAAAATGTGCGAATCATTAATCAAACCTTAAACTTGTATTTACTCCAATCCACTAAAAGATTAACTAAAAAGTAACTTTTTGAAGCAGCGCTTAAAAATGTAAATCCTAATAATAATGACACACCGCAATAAAAAAAACGGATTTAAAAGAAAAAGATAAAGGGAAAAGAAGGATACTCACTTGTAGCGGTTCGATAAACGATCGGTCACGAGGAAACTAGACACGAGGCCGTGGCGGAGGTGGCTTTTATACCGCGCCGGCGATTTCGGTCCGCCGAGGTGGTGGACTCCGTGGTGCGCCATACGTTCGCGCGCCCGATGCACATCTCTTTCCCTTCGAAAGTGGGAGAACACGACCGCCGCGCATCTCTTGTTTACCCGCCGTCGAACTAAAACTACCGGGATTTACTTTGCTTTTTAGCGCACGACTTACGAGTACACTTGCTGCAATTGATTTTTTATCTTTAAAAATAAAAATCGGTTCGTAATATCTTTTTAAAATAGCTTCTTTTAAGACTGATTTTGGGTTTCTTGCGCAAATACCATTCTGATCGGTAGTGTTAAATGAAGGGTACTTAAATTAAATTTGGAGTGATTGAGAGAGCCAATAAAAAAAAATTAATATTCTTGTAAAGCAATCGATGTCGAAAATTGAATTATTAATATTATTAATTAATAATTAATAATACCTTAGAACTGTAGCGAGTTGATTAAACTGTAGATTTAATTAATACAAAATTTAATATTTTCAGAACTATGTAAATAAAGATTTCTTAATCGATAGAATGATATTTTAAATAAAATAATCAAATTTTATTTGTTATTATGTTTCAAACTATGTTAAAAATCAACTTTTTTAAAAGGAAGTAAACTAAACTATTATATTTTTAATTAAACTATTGCGAATAAAATTATCACGCTATTAATTAAATTATTAATCGCGAAATCAAAATATTTTATTATTCATATAATACAACATTCAAAAATAATATAATGTTAAATTAATAGACGCATCTATGATCGCAAAACCATTTGACAAATATGATTGTTTTCATTAGCTTCTAATCCTGCTGTTTCTAACGTCGATTTTAAAATGAAAAAATATATTTCAAAAGAAAGCAGTGCCTAATTGAATATTTATGAAATTGTAATATATTACAGTATCGTATTTTGATTTAAAAAAAAACCGCTAAAGTCTTAATGCGGGTCTCGGGATTTCAGGCATTGCGTACGTTTAAGAAAAATGAAAGTAACCTACAAAGATCTTGATTAGTAAATCAAATCATTGGAAGACTTCAATTTTAATGAATGCGGGAGGACCTATGTGAAATAAAAGATTGTTTTTCTTTTTCTAAGATTCTCAAATTATAGTTATATATAACCTACGTATATGCGTTCATGGAAAACTATTCTAAAATAATTTGAATTTCATAGCCGTTGGATGTTTATAGGTAATTAATTGATTCTTTAAATAATTTATCAAAAATGGAAGAAATGAATTTTAAATATAAAATTTGTTTGGCATTTTATTAGATTAAATTAACTTTCGTTGCTTATTTTTTATGTAAATATCTGTCACTTAATTTTCTCGACAAGCATTTTTTGTCTAATTTTTAAGGAAAAACTCAATGGAAGTGAAAGTGCGGATAAAAAAGCTCGTAAAAACAGTTGAACTTAAGATAAACAAGCTTAGCAAGATTATAATTTTATCGTTATTATATAAATAGGAATTATTTCGAAAAGGAAAAGGAATAAAAAAAAGCAGTATAAAAGTTAATATTAAAAAAATGCATTTATTTGATGATTGAAAAGTACAAATTTTTAACGAGACTAGACAGCTACCGACTGCGATTATTACTTATTTTTTTTTTCATCTACCTGTTCTTATGTTTCCTTTATCGATTTATTAAACGATCGATTTCGCTTACGTAGTACCATACCATGATACTTAATGCATACATTATAAATCTGCCTCGCAGCACCAATTTGCGCTTATATTTGAAAAAAATCAGCCCCACCATCGTGGGTCTGAACATTATCGAAAGGCGACCGTTGGTCCTTTGTACTAAGCCTTCATATACATGTACAATTCGTTTATTGTACATGATGTTCTAACATACATGTATAACGAAATACTGCGCATCTTAAAATGTACTTTTACAATCGTCTGTGTAGCACAACTGAGTATAATCATTTGTCTTTTATTCATCTTCATTAACAACGATATGGCAATTATAATAAGTAGCTACCGGACAGTCTGTAAGTGTATTAATATATCGCGTCTTCTACAGTGTTTTATTTTTTATTTCCTATATATACATGCAAATTCGCAACATAAATAAAAGAACAGGTGGGGGCTTATCGATTAACAGTACAAAAATATACAGATGAGTTTTTCATTTTGCATTTCAGCGAACGACAAATTCATGGGAGAATACTCAAATTTTTTCATAAAAGCAATATGATTGTTTTTTTTCTTAATTTGTATCTCTAACTTCAACGCTTGGTTTCACAAGGCACTGCTGTCGGGCCTTTTTTTATATCTTTTACATCATGATCCTTGTTTAATATTTACCGCATTTTCAATAAAAAAAAAGATTCTTTAATAATTGTGTTGAAATTAACCATTAAATAAATAAAAGTACGCAGATTTAAATTAATATGTACAAATTCATGTATAATACAAATTCTTAAAATCAAGAGTAACACAGAAAATAATTCCGATTTCATTTCTTACGATATACTATTATGTTTTTTAATTCATCACGATAACAGTTTTTATGTAAGTATTTCTTCATAAAACGATTACTTGTAATACAAATCAGTTTTTATATTAAATTGACAAGATGTGCCCGAATATAAAAATGTTGTGACATATGTATCTACTTTTTTTTAATTAAATTGTCGTTGGGTTTTATAAAACCAAAGGTTAAATAATAAATGCTATCGCGAATCACGCTTAAAGGACTGCACATTGAATTCGACGACAACTGCCTGGGAAAATTTCTTTTACTATTTTTCTGAATGCAGGTAACAATTGGAATCGGCAGTGGGCATATGATTCGAATTATTTATCAAGTACATTTCTATGAAAATACCATCTGCTTGGACTTGGCAATTTTCGCCGATTTTTACTTCTATTTAATATATTGGCAAAGAAAACTATCACCGCGAAAGCGGTGACGCCAGTAAAACTTTGTTTATTACGACCATTTTTATTTTAGTAAAGCATTGAAAATATATCTATGTATAACAAAAATGACCGTAGTAAGCAGAATTCTACCAGAGGTCACATGGTTAATTTAAACGCCCAATGTACAATTTTTCTCAATAAACGCATAAATATGACACACTTACAGCCAAGAGATCTGGTCAAACATCATTTCTTTCTCCTCTTCCTTCACGAGGTAAAAATATCGCAAAACATATCACTCTCCTACAACAATTCTATGCAATACAATTTGTTTTTCCTTTCTTTTACTATGGTACTAGAGCATTTGATTATTACTCACTAAATACTTCTATGTTTCTACGTTTGATTAGATACTCTAAACATATCACGCTGATCAATGAGCGATGACAATTTTTTTCAAAATTACTTGTTTTACATAAAATAGTTATATGTAAAGTATTTTTGTTTCTTTCTAAATACTTGATCACGTATCACTCATAAAAAGACAAAGTATCTAAGGCTACTAATATCTCGAAAATCTTAAAATCTTTCATAATAAATATCTACTATATCTAAGTGACGCAACAATTATTGTCGGGATGTGTAAAAACTAGGAGCTGCTTTCTGTAAATAGGTTTACTCTTCCATAGGCTAAGTGGAAAAGATGAATGATGCTTGTGGCGCGGCGCAAGGACGTGAAATCACTTTCAGTATTCTGATCTCATCTGCTGAACTCTGGAAGGGGTTTGACTATACCTTCCGTATACGCTTTGTGAACTGCTTCGCAGACAAATCTGTATTGACTCTGTGAATCATAAGATAAAGGTTACCTCCAATATCAGTATTGACGCTCGATTCGCAAAAAATTTATAGCGATATCATTTTTTTCACTAAACTAAAGCAGACATGAAACATGCTAACCGGATGACATTGAAAAAGTACATAAAAAAATACTTACAGCATTTTGTATCATCATTGCTCGCTGATCCCTCATCGAGCGGACAATGTCCAGAGGATAGACGGGCTGATTGGCTTCGATAAGACACAATGCGGTTTCCATAAGCACGAGGACACCCGTACGCCCAATTCCCGCTGAGCAATGAACCACCGCGGGCTCGACGATCCCCGTACGAGCGGCTCTCACTCGCTCGGTGAAGGTCGTGAACTGCCTCCAGTCGTTGGGCACCCCATGATCCGGCCAAGCGCAATATTGCATGTGCGTGATGTCCCTTTCTTCGCCGGTCTAATAAACGAGAAATAGGCATTTAGTTAATTGAGGGTTGATTATTTAAGAGTTTTCGTAATGATTATAATTATTTCAGCACAAATGTTTTTATTGAATTGCTTGTTTCTTTTATTACTTTTTTATCTTTGCAAGCAAGCGATCAATAAAGCACTTTTTCCTTCTTTTGGTAGTGCTGCCTGCATTATGTTTATTTTTATAAACGCCATTTGAGTGCAGTGTGACTCATAACTGAGTCAATGATTATTTAAGTTTCACATACAAATTAAAGATTATTTTAAGATTACTGTGAATTTTATGGATTACAAATACAAAGAAGAAATAACTAAAAATTTTGTAATAAGACGAATCAAAGTCAATAAAGTGAAATTATTTATAATCCGATGTAAAAATTTTGTCAAAAAAAGTACAATTTTGACATAAAAGTAACCAGGTCATTATTTACAATTTAAGAAAGTCAAAGTTCTGTTGCATGAAATGTAACTCTTACATCCAGAAATTGCTTAAATAAAATAATAAGTTCGTTTTGCACATTAATAAACTAATATAAAAAGGGTGCGAACGTTTCATCACAAATTATCTGGAAGATAAAAATCTCCTCATCCAACAGTGTCACCGAAATATTCGCAGATTTTACTTCGGTCATATAAATAGATAAGAGATTCCAATTAATGCGTAATATAGTTACAAATCAGGATAAAAACAGTCTTGTCAGTCCTCTCACTGTTGATTGCGACTACTCGGTATCTGCCTATCACTGACCAAAAATGAAAACAATTGTGACCCTCACAACGTTCCTTAATATCAGTTAAGAGGTATCTTCCTATTCTTTCCAAACCACTTAACTCCCCATTCAATAAATCTCTTTTACTATTATAGGCTCTTTTCCTAAGTACTGGAAGTAGGTATTTCATTTGATATCCTATTCTCAATAAAGGGGATGGATAACTTGCAACCGACTAGAAGTCTCCATAGTGAGTGCCACCCTCCCCCCTTACTGGATTGTATTTTCCCTGCGAAGATTACGAACTTCTTTGCATTTATCATTTCCAACAGCATGGTTTTGTGAAAGTGAAATCGATTCAGTGCGTTTGCTTAGTGAGACTTTTGAGTAAGCTTTTCATTATCAGACCAACTATATATCATAAACCTACTTAATCCTATATATACTATTATTATCTCTCGTACAGCAATCAGAATGCGAAATTATTCACTAATTTCTTATCCATATGCGATCACGTCTCAGTATTACTCCGTTGTAAAAAGACCTACAGTTAGTATACTTTTTAAATGAACATAATAAAAAACTTACATTAGTATCAGTCAGCACGAACTCTCGGAAAACAAATGTATCTTCTACAGTTTCAGAAGTACAAGTTAATGTTAGATTCCTGAGTGTAAGTGTTTCCTTAAGGGCTGGCCAGTACTGATGACACTTGGCGCGTCCTCGCTCCACCAGGGTGGTTAGCATGACAACAAGTGTACTACCGGCTTCCAATACCATTTGCCAGAAATCCGCAACTGTGGATGACAGAGGTCCCTGCGTCGCGATATAGCGATTTATGATGCCTGAACCAGGAATCTCCATATTTACATAGTTAGCGTTTATGTAATCGCCGTTAGCAGAGCCCATTAAAATCACTCTGGTTACGTCGTCTGCAACATGATAAATCAAGTCAGAATTTCAGTTTTTTAAATGATCATTCGAATTTAAAATGAAATTTTTTTTCAATGACGTACATGGAGAAATATCCCGATATCTATTTTTATTTTGATTCTCAGGCTTCTTTGATTCCAGAGAAGTAAGTTCTGGATTTTTCCTGTACAACTGTTCGTATTGAGCGATTAAAGCTCCACTAGCCAAACCGTCTGCGAGTAGCAGCATCGATTGCGCAAGGGCATCCGAACCCACTGCAGTATGTGGAACATCTGGCACGTACCTTAAAACGCAATGAAAAAATATTAAATTTAGGTTCTCGAAAATAAAAAAACTTTTCAAATTCCTCTTTTTTATGAAATTGATAATATTATAAACAGTCGAAATACTAACCTATAAGGTGGTTCTTCCTCTAAAGTTTCCTCTGTGCCAGCCAAGGCATTATACAGAGCATTTGGTCTCACAGTCAACGTAAGTTCGCCAATGCCAGAATCTCGCGATTGTCTTATTAAATTTACTACGTGTTCGTGTAACATCCCATTGACATCGATTCCATTTATATATACGACTTGATCACCCTCGTTTAATTTTGGATAGCAACGATCAGCAGGTGTGTTCGGCGCGACACGCGATACTAAAATTGGCATGTCAAGGTCCAAACCTCCCTTCACATTAAAACCAAAGCGACCTTGCTCATCCGGCGTAATTCTTATAGTCACTAAACCTTCTTCTAATACCTACAATTTCAGAATACAATACCTTATTAATACCTTATTTTTATTACATTTAGTAAATTAATGCAACTATATTTAAAAGCATGTCTTACTTGTGGAGCTGGAGAACTAGTAGGTTCACTGTAGTCTGGAATATCATAAATGTTTCTTTCTAGCGTTGTATCATCATCAGCATAGCTTAATACCCGAGAACCTAACATAGGCGAAAAAGCACCACCAGTACTTTGTGTATGCGTTCCTGATACTTCTTCTCTGTGTGACAAAAAACCGCCCTCACTAAAATAAAATATTGTTATTAACAAAATATTATTGCGGCTTTCAATAAAAAATTATAAACTTTATTAATGTTAGCTTACTCATCACTTTGATTTCCTTCACCCCAAGCTTGACGAGGTTCACGTGCACCTAGTGATTGAACTTTATTATCATAAGATCTAGCTGGTCTAGTAGATGGTATAATCTTTCCTTTTTCTTCAGAAACGGGTAAAGGCAAGATACCATGAATTAACTTTTTACTAGGAGATCTAAAAATAATAAAAATCGTATAAATATTTTAAAGTAGTCTTAAATTATTTTTAAGAGAAAAATAGTGATTTTAAAAATTTCTCAAATTTACCTGATAAATGTCCTTTCCACTCGCGCTCGATGTTTTCCATCTTCAACGGTTTGGAATTCAGTGCGACCGGAGTACGTGAATCGGCTGCTAAGTGCCAGCGGAAACCGACGTGGTCGTAATTTTGGACTGTGTAATCTGAAGAAAGTATGGTGTTCTACGCATGATTTCCACAAATTTTTGGAACTTCTATAAGTTTGCATATTAAAACCTAATAAAGTATCGTAATTCTCTGACTGCAAAGTAAAAAAATTAAATTACAACAAATAAAATAATTTGATAGCACATTATGTACATTAATTATAAAAATTAGTACCTGTTCTCTTCTTAACTGTATAAAAAATTGTTTACGTTTAAATGAGATCTTGACAATCTTTGACCATGAAAAAACATTAATCCTTATATTATTTTGGAAGACAACTAATCCTACAGATGTTACTCCTAGTTGGATTTCTTTGTTTGCAGAATCCTGTGGTAAAAAATAATGCTTTATTAGAAATATTATTTTTAGTTATTAATGACTAATAACACACATGCTTCTAGATAATCATAATTTCAATTAGTACATTGAAAGCTACAATTGAATTTAAATTTAGTTGTATTATTCATTTTTTTAAAATAAAACATAACAATAATCATTGTAAAAGAAAAATAAGAAGAGAGAATATTAAGTTATGAATGAGTCATATAAGAAATTGTAAATCAGACAGATACAACGGCTAAAGAGCATACCCTTGCCTTATGTAACTCCACTCCATACATGTCAAGACGTTTGGCATGATCAAGAAAGTTAAATTCGGCATCAGCTGGTAATTGACCTCTGAAATATTGAATATATTTATTACTCCAATTCAATTACTATAAATATATTGATGTACTGCAAAATGATAAATTACTTGTGCAGTTTGTGTAACTCAGATATTTTTCTTTCCATCTCTTCAGTTTGACCAGGTATTAATTGTAAGCGTGATAGGTACCCTGGCCCATGTTCTTCTGGATGATAATCACCCAGTTCCGCTAAAACAATATTATTTTTTTAATAAAAATTGTAGATTTAAAAGGAATTTTATAAATGTATTTCAACTTTCTTGAAATACTTACATTGAACTGTGTAACTGGCTATAAGGCAAGCAGTACTTGGAGGTAGTTGAAGTTTTCCTTGAAGAATGTCTCTTCTTATTTGCAAGTAAAACTGATATCTAGTATACTCTTCTTGTAATTTACTTGGATCCGACACATAAAATTTTACTTTAAAAAAAAACTGTCCACCTTTATTCCTAAGTTGTTTTTTAACCAATTTTGAAGGGTCAAGCCATCTCTGCAAAATAACATATAATTTTGTATCACCATAGCTTTATTTAAATTCTTGATTTGTTCAATAACTTACCATAACATCTGGATTAGGACTAGATGTTGATACTGAACCATTTTCAGCATATTGTAAACCAAAGTAATCTTTTTCTATAAGTTCTAAATGTTGAAATACTAAATCCAAAAGTGCTTGACCTTTTGCCCTTTTCTACAAAGTGAATTTTAATAAGTAAAACACAAAATTGCATACAATTGGTAAAACTTTTTACATGAAATTAACGTTTGGTAAACTTACATCTAGTTGGAAGGTGTGCTGCGTATCGTCTAAAAAGACGACAGTGGCAGACAAGGTCTTCAGTCTCCTGTCACGCGCCAGTTCTGCACCACGAACGTGGTAGCTCCCACTGGAGCCACTCAGCGCTCGACGAGAAACACTTTCGATCATCTCAAGCAACCGAAGGCGAGTTAACCACCTTCGCGGCACCACCTCACTGCCACTTTGGTTACCTAAACAAATTTTACATACACTTTCACTCTACATGTATGTAATAACTTCTGTTCTAATGTACTATTTGTACACTGTAAAAAATTTGTTTCTTATTTGACATTATTTTTAATAAAATAAGAATCTAATAAAATAGTTTTAATACTTTTAACAATTTAATCTATTTACTGTGTTAGTGAACAATATAAAGTAATAAAAATGAATAAATTTATTAGAGTTCTAATGGAACATATTTTTTACAGTGTAGATGTTGTTAAAGAAAAGACAGAAATCATTCCCTCTTTGTTGATTTTTTAATTGTAAAATTGTTAAATAGGTAATCTTCAAATCATTAAAACCACATCTGTTATTTCTCAATATCAATTAATCAATCTGAATTCCAATTAATTTTTTATTGCTTAAAAAGCATGGCATTTATATATAAATTTGTTATCATTATGATAACATTATCTAGTAAAGACATATAGTCAAATGTCAAGCTGTCAAAGAACAAATATTTTATCAAACTGTTTACTTTTTTTCATCAGAACAATCTATATATTGCAATTTATAATTGCATTCAATATTAGTAATATGGAGCCATACATTTTAATTTCTTGTTTGCGTCATATATGCAGTTTACTGAGCTAAAAAAATTTACCATGTCTAATCTGCCACACTTATCAGCAAATGTCAAAAGCGTGTTTTTTTTATGAATCACAATAAGAAAAAATAAATTTTGTTTGATAATGAGTATCTATCATTATCAAGTAAAAGTTCCATTTTTAGATACAGATTTTTTAAAGTTTATTTTTGATAAAAAATAGTTTTTTAAATTCAATTCTTAAATTATTCAATATTTTAAATAAAAAAAATTATAAAATCATTTTTTCTTTTTTCAAAACTTATCTAAAGTTATAACAGATTTAATTTGTCTTTTTAAAATCTATAAACTTATGACACTCATTGCTGACTACTAGTACTAGGGCAGTAACATAACACTAGCATGGTATCACATATTTTGTGCAGCTGCAAGTCAATGAATCATAGAAGTATGCAATTTTCAGAATTAGCAAAAAGCAATTTGCAAACTTTAAGCAGGAGCAAAAGTATTTTTTATTTACATTCCATAGATGTCATAGTCTCGATTTACTGGGCCTGCAGGGGTCAGTGATCCAGCTTGTTATATAATCCGCTCAGCAACTATTCACCGATGGTGCAGAGGTAATATGGAGCACAGAATTCTCAAAATAGTTTTGGCAATATGGAGAAAACTCCTTAGCGACGTATGTCATAAAGGAGCAACTAGATGTGTGATCAATGCTCATCATGAATTCTAAGCTAAGATTCCAAAATTACTACCCTAACTCTCAACTATGTCCGTAAATTCCCTTTCTGAATCTAAAAACAGATTTAGTGGCTTGCTGCTGTCTGTTTTTGGCAATATTTTAGAAGCAAAATAATCTGCAAATGTGGGTGCAGCCATTTCTTGGCTACTTTGAAATAAACTCTGTTTTCTTCATTAACAATCCAGAATTGTAAATTTAATATATTTTAAACATTAACAATTTATGAATTACGAATAGTACAAGAAAATTTGCAAAATAATAACGTCAGTATTAAATTTTATTTAATATTTATTGTTTAAAATTTAATTAAAGTTTATTAATAATATATAATATTGATCTGGGCTAATGTGAATTATTAAATAACGTACAACCAAGTAAGACTTCTGAAACAATTAATATTTCAGACTTAATATTAATGTAAAATAAAGTTTATTGATTTCTGTCAAACTTCTAATTTATTCTATATCTTATCTTACTTTGATATTGATTTTTAACTTTATCTCAGATTAAAAGAAAGGTTTCTATAAAACTGCACACTACATTCTTAAGAGAACTACATCAGGTACAGGCAAAAAGTGTATTTTAAAGTAACCAAAGGTGCCCACGTGTGCTATATTTAGACCGATATATACATGAGGAGAGCGAAAGCTATATAATCGTCACTCACATTCATGATACGTTGCACCAAAGTAGCAGCAACTCCGTTTGGTGTATTTGGAAATTTCTGCAAGCTACTGGGCCACCTGCAGCAGGTATGGCCTCCCTGCGATGCAAGCTCCGGTGATCCAGCAGCCCTGGGATCTCAGCAGCACTGGGAGGACCAGCGAAGTCAACAAACTGCGACGACGTCTGCTTTCTTTCGGCAATTAACCGCAATTAAGAACAATTGACAACAATTGAGCATTGATGCTGCGGGATACACACAGTGGCCGCGGTCCCCACCTCGGCTCCGTTATCCGCGCCGCTCCGTTTCTCTTCCGCCGTCCGAGCTCGCACCGAGTGCGCACACGACCCGGAGAGCTCCCCGGCGATGACGTCGCGGGGCGCCGATCGCGCGCGTCTCTGCCTCCGTGCGTGCGTCACCCGCTGGCGAGTGTCGCGAGCGGGAGAGGGGGAGGGCGCCCGAGCCCAACGGCCGCGCGCACAAGACGGTCGGCCGAGATAACCGCCTCCGTGGGTCCCTCTTCTCCTCGCGTCGAGCGGAGGCTGCTCGCTCGGGATCGTCGCCTTGGAGGTTATAGGTGACGCGCCGAGGAGAGCAGCTGCGAGTGTCGTCGGGGCCCCACTGCTTGCGCGCAGTCACTTACACAACGCGAGTGCACTTTCACCGTACGACCGCTGTAGGCGTTTGACAAGTGTCCCCCGCGCGCGACCACCGAGCGCGGCTGCACGCATCACCGAACTGCCGAAACGCGCGCGCGGCCTCCCCGCGCTCTCTCCTCCTCCCTTTCCTTTTTTCTGCGTCCTTCGGCCTCTCGGCGGCGTCGCCCTGCTGTGCGCGGGGGGGAGCGGGGGAGCCCTTCGCAACGCACGCACTGGCGGGGGCGGGAAAATCGATCGCCTCTTTCCCGAGCGCCGTCTTCTCCTTCGTCGCGCCCGCTGGCCGCCTTGTTACACTAATAGGCGCGGGGCTCGTCGCGTGCGTGCACGACTAAAATGGGTCGCACGCGCGACTCGTCGCCAGCGAGAGGAGTATAGGTAGTGCTCCGGCCGGGCGAAATCAATTTTCGTGAGCGGCGACCCGCGCCCAACTCGCGCCTCGCTCTCTGTCTCCCTCTCGCTCGTGTACCGCCGCGGAGGGTAGGCAGTAGGGGCACACTCTGATGTATATGTGTGTGTCGCTCGAGGCCTCGAGAGTGTAGGAGATCCTTCAGCGACGATATTTATCGCGCCGAGACTGCACACACACGCGCCCGCGAAGTTTAGTGGGCTCTCGACTGACCCGCTCGACGAGAGAAGGACGCAGCGAGGCGATGCGATGATGTCATACTGTACATATGCCTCGGCGGAGTCTCCGAGTCTCGTTCTTTTTCGCGGATGTATAATGTACGCAGCGGCAGTGGTAGTGGCGGCGGCGGCTTATTTGCCCGCGACCCCCGCCGAAAGTTACGCCGTCGGTGATGCAGTTACCTGCTTACGGAACGCGCACTTCTAGTACTATAGATTGTTTTAAAGTCGTTTTATTCGAGTGCAATGAAACGGAGAGATGCAATTGCATGATTCATTCAGCGTCGCTATTTAAGCATTTACATTGGCTATATCGTTTGAATTGCTGCTTTTCTGTAGTTATAAAACGTTGTGCTACAATGTGTGCTTATAATTTATAGTAGTCTTGTCTAGTATAGTAAATTAATTCTAATGATAAATTTTTTAAGGAAAAATTCTGTGCATATTACACTTTTAATTATTTTAGTAAAATTGTATACAATTGCAATATGACAAATATTTCCATTACAACTATTTAGAATTTTAATGATGACTAAACTAAATTTTAATGATTCATGTAACTGATACGAAGATAAACATACGTTTAGAAGCACTTGAGCGTTATCAAAAAGCAAGGATAAGTATCTTTTAAAAACTCGTACCTAATTTCTTTCACGCTAACATAAATTCTTAAAGGAATTTGAAAAAGTCGCTCTACCATGCCCGATTGTTGAAGAGGAACTGAATGAGTGCGTTGTCTAAGGAGTAAAGGCGCAATGATGTCATCAATAGTGTTTTCATAGTGGGGGAGGAAGCAAGGTTGCAATGACGTCACAATGACAGTTTATGAATGCATTTTTTATTTTCCCTTTTCAGAAATGTGCAAGTCCATTTCTACTTTATTTACGACTAACGTCACATAGCGGCTATAAACCCTGAGAATTCAAAATATAATTGCTATGAAAATTGCGCTTTATACCTTTATATTTATTAAGCAGAATTTTGCGGAAATGTTGTTTTTATTTATAAAATATCAATTAATTTTTGTAATTTTTCCTTATCTTTAATATCTAACCCATTGGAAGAAATTAATTGATTGAAACTATCACATCCGTATATCTTAAATATTCAAGATTAATACATTAATTTTGTATATAAGGTTATAATTGTTATTATGTTCTTATACGATAATGTTATATAACAAAATAACAAGGTTATAGCTTTTTAAAGCGGATATAGCTGATTAAAAAAAGGTATTAGAAAATGTGTTAAAAACGATAAAATTATTTTTCTACACAACTAATTTGCGCGGGAGCGGTACCTATACGTAGGCTGGTCCTGGATTTGAATTTATCTGCCGCCAAATAGAAACACCATCACTGCGGTGGAGCGTCGTCGCTCAGTGTTGAACACACGAGGGCAATAAATGGGAGACCCATCCATTTCCCGGTTGTTATCTGACGTCTAGACCTCAGGTATCTCGTCGGATGACCGCTAAGCCACTTGAGACTTTCCGGTCGGCCCGGAGGGCCATAATAAAAGGCAAAAGTGACAAGCGATACGTACAGAACAGTGAGCGCAACAAGTTCACTAGTTCGGAAATGTCCTTCATACATGTCTCACTGTAAGTATCAATTATGGAGTGACGATAAATTCTTAGACTATAAAGAGAAACTGAGTTTAAATCATCCTTGAATGCGCAATATTCAAACAAATGTAACATGAAAGAAAAACACAGGTATAAAACTAAAGGTAATTAATGCAAATATTCATGTTCCATCTACACCAATTGCTTTCATTTTTATAAGTATGTACTATCCCTAACAGCACAAGGTTGTTGTTAAAGTTGTAATGACGTTCTAACAACGTTGTAATAACGTTGAAAATGTCCGCG
>JAXIUT010000009.1:7198567-7223945 GCA_035586675.1 Eurytoma californica | reverse complement strand
TTCCATACGACGCGTGCAAAGTACGATTTTACGAAGCTGATTTTAGGTTAGCGTGCGCAAAATCGTTACTTTGCGCAGCGAGTATGGAAAAAATTATTTCTCGCACTTGTATCGAAATGTACTAATTTTCTTCCTCTGTACTTCTCCGAAACTTCGAAACCTTGCAAACAAAGGTCCATTTTTGTACTTTAATTAATGAAGTTTGAAATTACTTTAATTTGAAGAAATAGGGTTAAGAAAAAATAACAATTTTTAACAGTTTTATAAAAATATATTAAAACCTTTTCCATAAAAAATATATTCGTTTATAAAAACTATTTATAAAATATTACATTTTCCATAGGAAAATTAAAAACAAATCGCTTTAAGCTGTAGCAAGACTTCTCATATTTTGCAATACTTTTTTCAAAGTTACTGCAAAGTTTTTGGAAGAAGTTTCAGGAAAATCTCTAAAGGAAGAGCATGCAAAAAATATGTCATTTGGACGCGGATTGTAACAACACCCATATCCTTCAGGGACAACAGGGCCATAACACATGAAAGAAGCAGTTTTGTAAGCTACTTGACTAGAAGTTAAATTCCAATAAGTGCTCCTACAATATCCAACGTCAGAGAAGAAATCAGGTAACTTAATATTGTTATCTTTTGCTATCATTTTTAATCCAAAAAACAAACGATCAACTCCTTCAGCCATTGTTGCCTGCAATTATTCAAGAATGTTAAGTTTATTTCATGCAAGATTATTCTACATAAATTTAAAATTTACCTCAGTCGCAAGTTTTTTATGTGCATTTACTGCTGCAAACATAGCGGATTTTTTTACATTCATTGGTGCATGATCACTATTAAATAATTTAGCAAAATGAACAGACTCATTACAAGTTGATCTAATACATTCAGTTCTTGCATTTTTAAATCGACGTAAGCCAGCCGACTCATAATGTGCAGGAGGTTTTTGATGGAGTTTATAAAAAGTTACTTGCATGGCAATTTGTATAAAACTATCAGGACTTATTTTGCACTTTTTAATTTCATTTGTTCCAAATTCGTTAAAATTGAAACACTCTATATCGACATTTTGAGACAATCTGTATTTGTAAAATATTTTATTATTATCATTATTAAAATACTTAAATAAACATTAAATTTGTTAATAAAAATTATTTACTTATCAACAGAAAGAGTTGCTTTTTCAATTGCATGCTCCAGTGATTTATCTAATTCAAATTCTAGATGTTCAGCTTTAGGAAATTCAGTTGGTATGCTAATTTTTGCATTCAATTTGTTTTTTCTAAAAAAGTTAGTAAAGTTGATGTTAAAAATAGTATTATGCATAAATTTACTATTAATTTATATTTTATTCACACTTACACATAGTTTATTACATGATCTTGCAATACAGTAATAGGTAATGCTTCACATGGACTATGTTCATATTCCATGCCAACAAATCCATCATATGAAACAATATACTAAAACAGAGAAAACAATGATTAAATATGGTTTGTATTACTTTTATATCTCTGCATTAATTTATGAATTTTTACTTGAAGAATTTTGTCATGCCATCTATTTCCTGCATTTGTTGAAGAACTAACTCCAGTTAAACTCTGTATAGCACGAATTGATTCATTGTTTTTATTAGTGAACAATTCTTTTGGTAATTCTTTATCCAAACAAAGCACAAATAATGCAGTCTCAAAGTCATTTAAAATTTTATTGTTTCTTCCCAATCCTTGAATTTAAATTTTTACATAAACTATTAAATTTGTTATTGTTTAAATCAAAATAAGTATATTGGAATATTAATTACATACTTTGTAATTTATCATAATCATTTGCCCAAGTGTCTCTATCATTTCCTGTTAGAATTCCAACTGGTTTTGCAGCCTCATTAGACCTCTTTGATATATCTTGTAGAGTTGCTACCAACTGTTCTTCACTTATAATATTTGATAGTGAAAGTTTGAAGAACTAAAAATAATTAATTTTAATTATAAGATATTTCTGCTCAATTATATGTGATAGTTAAGTAACTGATTATTTTTTTACATGATTATTTCTGATAATGATAATATGATTAGCATTATCAGTATGAAGCAATTTATCAACATCTTTATTAGGCCTCCGATGTGTGCCTAAAATCATAGCATAAGGCTGCATGTCCAACGGAACATCTTTTATCATTTCTTGTTTTATGTTGCAGCTGAAAATTGTGTTTAATAAATTAAATCAATGTTTGTTTTTCTAACTGTTAATCAATAACACTTTCTAATTTCACCTTTTTATCATATCATTATAATTACATATGGCACCAATAACATGAGCAGCATAACGATGAGCATCCTCTTGTGAAGTAAAGTTTTGTAGTGGTCCTACGGTACCAGGACTAGAGTGATATATGACAGGATATCTATATCCCAAATAAGCCACTTGAAGCCACCAGTCACTCATCTAAAAATATTTTACTTTTGTTTTAAATACTATCAATACTATTTAAAATGTAAATAAGTTTATAATTTACCCAATTTTCTGTTTTATCATATCTTTCTTGCAATTTATGATAAAGCTCTCTCCCAATTCCTGCTTCTTTGATAAAATCATGAACAATTTTTTCTGTATTTTTATATTCTGTATCACTTAAAAGTGGTTGTACCGATCTAAAAAAATTTTTAAAATTTTAATTTGATGTTTTGTTTTTAAATTAAATCTATTAAAATAAAGAAAATATTAAAATTTACTTCAAATATAATTGAGCAGTCTTTTCCAAATTAGGTACTGGCTGTTTTGGCAGTGGATGTTTATTTAATTGAAGAGATGTTATAGTAACTATTTGCTGATTATCGAAAACATTTTTCAACCCATCGTAAAACTGTAATGCAAAAATAATTTATTTAAAAAAGAATTAAGAAAATTCAACGCAATATTAAAGAGAAGTAATTACCATTGGTTTATTTAAAAAAGAAAGACCAGTAATAAATCTCTGCATGTTTCTAGTTTCACTGGTGGCTAGATTTAATTCAGCACCATTCCTACAACAAAGAAGTATTTGAAGATATAAGTATAGAAGTTCAGTGTACTAGCTTTGATGGAGTCTCAATTGCAACTGGGGCTATTGAATATGTGTGGTACAGGACGAGCAATTGCTACAATCTAAGTGAATTAAGAGTGATAAAACAATCTCTTATGGGGGCTGAGGTTCACTTGTGAACCATATGGGAGACAAAGTACTCTTTCCTCTTTTTACATTCTGAACTCTTTGATATAACGTGTTTTGACATTTTGCCAAAGTTTATTAGTAGTGCGTCGGACTTTTTTCTACTCACGTAGAACAATTTCTTTATGACTTCCGCGTCTTCTTTATCGTTATAACTGAGCGCGTCATCAAAACATTATATACCTATTTGTGATAATTTTTTTTTTTTCAAGAGGAGGAGACTCAACAAATATTCTTTTAAAACTGTATTTTTTTATTTATTACTGCGTTCATCCTAGTGCGGTAAAGCGCAAAAGAATGAAAGCACGAATTATACTCAGTAATGTGTTTATTACGATATATATAGAATGGATTTGAAGCAACAAGTGTCTACGAATTCATTAAAGAAAATATTTTCGTTTTCTGCTTTCTTTGCAGAATGAGAAAGTTACCGAGTAATTGGTGAAAGTTAAAAATAAGTAAGTAAACGGTGCCCTATAAAAACGGAGCATTAAACTTGGAGCCCGAACAATTAAGATTTATATTTATTTATTTACTTACCGCCGTAAACCTGCAGTTATCGATGCGTCGGCAGTGGGCAGCTCCGCCTCCGAAACGTCGTCAGGTGGCGCAATCAATGTTTTTCCCCAAATTTAAATACCCACAGTATGCTACGTAAAGCTGTGTAAAGTACACATTATAATGATGAATGAAAGAATGAAAGAAATGCATATCTGACTAAATTTTTATAGGATCAATAATTAAAAATGTATGGCTATATTACGGTACACATCGCGAATTTTATTTTAGCGTTGCCGTGAAAAACAATAGCCGGTATAATCATTATGATTACTTGATTACATTTAATTCCATAATGGGAGCATAAAATTTGAGAATAAATTTAATAAGAGGAAAGCGACGTAACTCTTTAAACGTAAACGGACAGTACTGTCCATATGAAATCCCCCAGACGCTGATATTATCTGTCGCGGCTTGGCATTGCCCCGCGCATGCACTCCAACAGTGTATGCACGGGATTTCCGAGCAGAAGCGAGAGAGATCGTAGGGTGGGGGCCATGAAAAGGAACATGGCGACAGTGACAAGAGAATCCGTGAGCGAGTGGCAGCAGCAGGCAACCGGAGATGCGATGGGCGTCGTGAAGGTCTGAGAGAGAGAGAGAGAGAGTGCGCGGCGAGAGGGAGCGGTACGACGGCTCGTGCCGCCAGTGTGTTTTTCGCTTCGATAAAGGCCCTGCCGGAGCCGCCGACAGCGCGAGGCGTCGTCTTATCAGGCGACATCAGTCGGCCGCAGAGGAGAGCGCCGCGCTCATCTCCGTCAACGTCATCCTCCGCAGTGCGCGAATACCTATCGTTCCCTCGGGAAAGCGCGTGTGCAGGCCCTCGAGTAGCGCGTACAGTGCGCCGTGTAGTGGCCGCCCGCCCGTCTTCCTCCTCCTCCTCCTCCTCCACGTCCTTCTCGTCTGTCTTTGTCTTCCCCGCGTCCGTCATCGCCGTCGACGCGCACCACCACCGCCGCCTCGTACAATAGTGTGCGCGAGTGCCACCGCCACTGCTGCCTGCGCACCACGGTGTTTTTCTCTCGGTGTGTGCCGCTTTCTTCAGCGTCCGCCGCTGACCCGTGAAGTGTGAATCACAGCGGACGGCGCCGCAGGACTCGGAGGACGTCACGCGGCCCCAGGGTGCACAAAGAGGCGGGTACCCCTCGACGGCTGCTGCGCGCATTCGGGGAGGAGGTGCAAGAGACGTGCGCTCACACACACAAACCGACGGCGGACGTGTATACGACACATATCAAATCAACGGCTGAGGAGAGCTCGAGCACGAGGAGCAGACACGTCAGAAATGGCCCGAGATTACGATCACTTGTTCAAGCTGCTTATCATCGGCGACAGCGGTAAATAAAAACCTGGCGAGCCTCGCTTCTGCATCCAATTGGTTATATACGCGCGACCCGGTTTTTGAAGCAGTGATACACCCACTGCCATCCGACTCGTATTTTTTTTTCGGAGCTCTGTGTCGACCTCGGGTGTGCAGTCGACAACAAAATCGTTGTTCGGTTACAGATCGTTTATTGTTCCTTTGTGCGCTTATTGTTTTCACAGGTTTTCGGACAAAGTGCTTTCAGTGCATTCGGAGTGTATCTGTGAGCTCAGTGCCCGTGAGAGCTTGCGAGAACAAAAAAATGAGAACATTAATCAGTAATTCACTCCTTTTTTGTGTTTTATTCGGCCCTGAAATTCTTCTTAGAATCGTTTTTTTTTATTGATCAAGTAAAGTTAATGCTGCTTAAGTATTCTATGAGTAATAAAAATACTTTTTTTATTGCAATATTTTAGAAACAACATCTGAGTGTTGAAGTTTGAGACAATTTCGTTTGTAGACAAACAAGAACATAAAAATAAGGATTGTAAAAAGAGACTATCTAAAAGGTATTCTGGAGCATACACGATGTTATTTTGCGTAAGGTCAATTCGTGAAAAGTACGCGAAACTATTTAAAATAACTAACTTATTAAAAACACAATAACCCGAAAATCTTTTGATTTGGGAATTTTATTTATTGTTAATTTTTTTTTTAAACGGTCTTCGCGTACGCGATCACGTTAGCGTAGTGAATTAACGTCGCGTACGTTATTCCCGTATAATTCGCCTACGCTCCAGGATGCCCCCTAAACAGATTTTTATAAAAATATGCTGAATTTCAATACCTCACTACACAAGAGATAATTATTTCTACTCTGAGGCAAAAGATACCAATGAGTCATCTAAAACAAGTTTTCAGCTGAAAAAAAATCTCTTCTGTGTACATGCGTATTCACCATATTAATTATTTTCTATAAACTGATTAATTACAACAATCATCTTATTATTTTTTTATTTATGTAATAAATTATTTTGTCATGAATAAACAAAATATAAAGTTATACAATTTTAAAAGCTACATTTTTAATTGTTTTAAACAACTATCTCTTTTTACAAAGTGAAATATACTAATCAAATTTTAATAAAGTATAAGTTAAATTTTATGACTCAACATAATCAGATTGCATTATCTGATTATCAAAATAATAAATACACATTCATTTTAAAATAAATCAATATTTGTAATTATTAAACAAATTTTACAAATTATATTCTCATTATAAAATGTTAGTAGAGATTGAAATATTTAACATTTTCTTTTATTTTAGGTGTTGGAAAAAGTTCATTGCTGCTGCGGTTTGCGGATAATACATTCAATGGAAATTACATAACAACGATAGGTGTGGATTTCAAAATCCGCACAGTGGATGTAGATGGGGAACGAGTAAAACTTCAAATCTGGGACACTGCTGGGCAGGAACGATTTCGGACAATAACTTCCACATACTATAGAGGAACACACGGTGTTATAGTTGTTTATGATGTTACAAGTGGAGATTCCTTTGCAAATGTCAAAAGATGGCTACATGAAATTGAGCACAATTGTGATGTTGTAGTCAATAGGATTTTAGTTGGAAATAAAAATGATGCACCAAATCAAAAGGTTGTCTTAACAGAAGATGCTCAAAGATTTGCTAATCAGATGGGTATTAAACTATTTGAAACTTCTGCTAAAGACAACACTAACGTTGAAGAAGTGAGTATTAATTTATAAATTATTCTAAATAGACTTATAATTCACCATAATTATAAGAAAATACCTCAGTGATATTGATTAATTTTTTCAATTTTTAAAAAATTTTGTTTATTTCAATAGATTATATTCAAGATTTCAATTTTTTATAGAGCAAAGTGGGAGCATCGTAAATATTTACATATAACTTCCATTTATGCAGTTTTATATAAAATTAAACTAAGAAAGTGTCACCTTAATTTCAAAGCCCTAAATTTTAAAATGTCACCTTATACATTTTATTCTACATGAAGATGTATGAATTTGAGTTACCTCTACTTTCTCTCTATATTATATTAAAGTAATATTTTAAAATAATCGTGAGAAATAATTTCACAAAAATTAAATTACTATTTAATTAATTGAAATCAATTTATGAAATATAGTTTTTTAATTAATACTATTTATATTGTACAGATGTTTATGGCAATAACAAGAGAGGTTCTTCGTACGAAAAAAGAAAGCAAGGAAAGGCAAGCGATAAAGACCAACGATACAGTCAATCTAAGGACACGCACCAAACAACATAGGAAAAAATGTTGTTAGCGTCTTCGTTGTGTATTAGATAGATTATAAATAATATTGTTTTTGTATAACAGTCAAGCAGAGTAAGACAGAGAGCGTGTGTTATTAATGGAGTGGACATGAAATGCCATAAACTCTTTGACGTTACCAAGACAACAATCGTGAATTACCAATGATGCATTTCTTACTCACGTTACAATTTATATCTACGTACCTTTATTACCGAAGGTAAATATGTAACAATGGCACATAGATTTTTTGGAAAAAAGGATATTGTACCAAGATCCATTAATGAGATACCGACTTTCGATACGATATTATCAGTAGTAAGGAGATTGGTTGTTAAATGTTTACAAATATTCGATAGAACAAAAAAATTATGTAAAAGACTCGCCTAAATGTTTTGAGACCTATACAAAATTCAAATTTATTGATACTTTACAATATGAGCTAGATGTAATTTATATTAAGTTGTGCTATTTGTAAAATGTTGTCGAGTGTTTTTTAATAAAAAAGAAAAAAGAAACTGAGATTTAATATAAAATGTACTAAAGACTTTTTCTTACATACAACGATCAATTATCAAAGCTTGCACAAATTTTATTTATTATGTGGTATTGCATCAGTTTATTTCTTAGCCAAATAATTAAATGCCAATTAGTTAGATGAGAAACGTGTAAATACTCGAAAGCGCACAAACATTTTACAAATAGGGTGCTATTTATATTATCAGGAGGTCCAAGTAGATATTAAAGTATTTTTTAAACGAGGTTCCTGAGATTCACCAATATCTTTGCTGCCTGCGACTTGTACCAAAAGAATGATTTTCATGTTTTCTGAGTAAAGTTTGTATGATCAGTGTCGTCGAGGAAATATAATTTTCAATTTTATTATCCGTGTGCAAACCTCCAAGCTTCTATACAAAGGGTTATTTAAAAACAGAAGAGACGAAAAACGCACTTGTGAAATTTGTAAACAAATTACGTGTATACGTGTAGTGTTCGATAGCAGAATTGTAAGAATCGTTGTCTCAGTCCTTGAAAGCGGCAGGAGGCAGGCAGACAAGGTCGCACATACGTAGACCGTGTCCAACCATGACAGAAGCTGTCTGTGTTAATCTGTGATAATAGTTAAATTGCGTCTTCTGTGTAATAAATGCTACCCGCGTGAGCTGCATCTCGGCAAAGAGAGCCGCGAGTAGGGAGACTTCAGAGGAGGAATTCTTATTCCGAGAATTCTTGATGAAACTATTTATGCTTGGAAAATATTTCATTCAACTTTATTACCGAAGGCGATTGAATGTAACTTATTTTTAAGCCGATTTCTTTCCAAGATTTATTTAAACTACATTTCTCAATGGAGTTTTTATGTAATTTTAATATTAATAGTTTTAGTAATTGAAGAAAGTATTTAAGAATTGCAAATTAAATTAAATCGTCTTTTTTATCAGTAAAACAGTTCAACTTAAATTTTAAATATTTTATAACGTATTTAGTATAAGAATAGAATTGTAATGAGCTTATAATTAATATTTTTCGTATATTATCGTAAATTAAAATATTTTACAGAATTAAAAATAACTAAATACAATCGCCTTCAGTTCTTTTATGCCGTTCTATGAAATATTTGCTACAATTTATAATAATAATGAGAAAAATAATACTCGAAAATGTTTTAGAAACCAGTAAAATGGAACATCCAAAGAATTTGGAAAAATTTCTCTCTGGAGCAATGTTACATCTATATCTCTATAACGTCTCTACTGTTCGCTTTTGACTTTATATATATGTATGTATATTTCAATATATGTATATATATATATAAAATTAACAATTCTGAAGGCGATTATTAAAAAAGAATCCGTTCTCCTAAAAAATGTACATAAATCACGAAAAATCATGGCTTAGCAGCAACTTGAAGTATTTCCATAGGCATATTCTTAATCAGCTCATTTATTGAGAAATATCATTACAATTCGTTTTATATATTATGATTAATTATTGTATATTTACTTTTTTAAACATCGTAATCAACTTATGTATGCTCCATTTGCACAATACAAGGAAATTGAGACAAAATTTTTAACTGTGTGTATTAAATTTTTACTTTATCAGATAGATTATATTAGTTATTTATGAGTTTAAAGTTGTGTATATAGATTTTAAAGATTTTAAGTTGAAATAAATTCATTTTTATTACTTTTAAAAGATACCAATTAAGAAACTTATTTTTTTTTCATTAATATTAAATAATTAATAACTAATAACAATTAATAATTATTAATTTTCTAGAGTAGAAAATATGCGTCGAGTTTCTTCGACAAATTTTTCCTGTAGATCGTAGTCTTCATTTTCCCATACCTATTCTATATTATTTCTGTAACATTAATTATATATCACTAGTAATGAAAAAAAAAATTACCGTAGCTATTAAGTCGTCGAATTCTAGTTAATTATAAAAATATATTAAACGGCATTTATGAACAAAGATATCTTTCTCGGAACCGTCGGAGGTCAAGTTATCGAAATCTCCATTCTCATTAAAAAAGTTATATGAAATACATGCGAAAAATGTGACATTCAATTAATGTGAATTAAATATATACTAATTCGTAAAACTAATTCGACTTTTAGTTCAATGACAGTTTGCAGGCAGTTTTTCTTTTATGTTTATCAATAAATCTGTTCGGTTCGAAAGTACGAAACATGGGTATATACTATTTACGCAAAACTTTATTAGTTTCGAATAGTTAAAGAAAAAGAAAACGCAATTATAAAAATAAAGTTTAAGATTCGATATTTTGTTCTTGAGTTGCATTCGAAATTTTTGTGTAGAGCTCGGTTTTATTTAATATATTAAAACGAATCAAAACTGCATAACAATAGTGAAAATAAACAAGCTACTTCTTTCAAATCAAGCGACCTCCTATGTATTTTTTTTTTTTTAAGCTGAGAACAGTATATTATAAATTTACTAATAATCAATAAAACAATCCGACCCATGCTCAGAATAGAGATTTTTATTTATTATTATCTTACTATATTATTAATAGTTGGTAATAATTTTCAATTTTAATTGGTTACTTTTTTGTCTGTATGATAACATTCACCATCGAAATAAATAAATTAAAGTTATTATTTATAGTAAAATGAGGTTCCGCAAAAAGTACTATAAGTATAATTTAGGACCTTATATTGTATCAAAAATGCGTAATTTTTTTTAATCAATATCATATCGAGAATTGCCTCTATATCAATGTAAATATGAAATTCTAATAACTTAGTTAGTTTTATGTTCTGTCCTGCGTTTAATACAAAATTGTTATTGTTTAATGCAATTAATAATTTAATAAAATTTGTATTAGTTAATTTATTAATTATTTACGTGCTTAATCTGCGAAACATATTCCGTTAAATTCGGCATTACCCCAGGTCAAAATCCTTGCGTCCCGGAATCTAAGACAATATGACGGCATGAGTGAATGGTGAGCGGAGAAGGACCCACGAAGGGACAATTTGACCTGGACTAATGATTTATAATAGCATCGAAATAGGATCTAGAAAAATCGGCAGCTAATTTAGAAGCTTAGCCGAGGATGCACGAAGACTGAGTACGGGCCTATAAAAGCCTCTGGCAAACAGAAATTCTGTATTTATATTTTCGCTTTTACGCATTGAGAGAAGTTTGTTGTATTCGATTAGTAATTAAAAAAGCCCGCTCAATTCAGTGCCCGTTATAATTAATAAGAGTCTGAAATATAATCGGAACGGACCGACGTCACACTTCAATTCCACTTTCTAGAGTTTTCTATGCGTGGTTGCCAGGTTGCCACAAGCAGCATTTTGGCGTTGGTGTGCATTTGTGAATTTGTGAATGTTATCCGTACGCAGATTTGTACGTACGCGACAATCGAAAGTAATTTACTATTACTTTATTAGCGTTCCCTTTAATATTAAGTGCGTTGTTTTAACTTTATTTCAAAGAAACAATGAATATCCACTCGGGTTCCGCTGAGTTGAGCTCGTACAGGGATCAACATTTTAAGGTTAGTATATGTGTAGAACTTAACCTTTAAGTTCCACGGATTTTGTATTTTTATTATATATCTATATTTAATAGAATGAATACAAACATTTGTTATTTTTATAATTTTACAATATTAAATAAATATTCATTGATAATTTCAGGGTTCTCGAGCTGAACAAGACAGACTACTCAGAAATTCCTGCACTTTGTATGTAGGAAATTTGTCTTTTTATACTACAGAGGAACAAATATATGAGTTATTTTCAACCTGTGGAGATATTAAAAGAATCATAATGGGTCTTGACAAATATAAGAAAACTCCTTGTGGATTTTGTTTCTTAGAATATTATATAAGAGCTGATGCAGAGAATTGTATGCGCTATGTAAATGGAACACGTCTTGATGACAGAATTATTAGAACAGATTGGGATGCTGGTTTTATTGAAGGACGACAGTATGGTAGAGGAAAGACTGGTGGACAAGTAAGTCTATTTTATTGGTCTAGTTCTAGTTATTGAACATTCTTTTAATAATAAATTGCATATTAAACTCTATTTTAATTATTTTTAGGTACGTGACGAATATCGATCAGACTTTGATAGTGGCAGAGGAGGTTATGGCAAAATATTGCAACAAAAAGTTGGACCTTTGGGTGAAGCAGCTTTCTAATGGATTAATTCTTTAAAATTGTGAGAAGTAATTTAAGTACAATTTCTAATTTGAGCAATTTAAGTGAAATTTGTAAATACAATAAATCGAACTTTTGTTACAACTATGCGCGTAGATATAGACTAAATAAACTGACTTGATGTGCGTTGAAATAATATATTAAATTTATTTAAATAATGATGTATCTAATTTACAACAGGATTTACAACAAAAAAACAGGCGTGAACCTTAGTATCTTATTAAACTGTGATTATACTACTATAGATACAGTACAGTGTTCATGGCAGTAATTTAAAAACGCAAAGTGACCAACAAACATTAAATGTGGGTATGGAATGGAAAGAATGTGTAAAGAAATAATATTTAAGTATTAGAAAATATTGATCTAATTTTATAAAAGTGAAATGTGAAACTATTTAAACAAAATCATGTCATAGACTTCATAAAACTTAATTGCGTTTAAGTTTCATATTATGACTCCTGAATTGTGAAACAAGTTTTTTTTACAAACGATAATATTGTAGAAAATTAAAAACTGTATTTCTGCTTAAAATTTTTGTGAAGAAATGAAGTGCATATACTTGTTTTTTGTAAGACTTATTTGAAAATAAACTATTTTCAAGTATTCATGATTAATAAATGTTTAATTCTTTTACCATAATGAAGAAAAATTTTATTCAAGAAACATTATTAGGCATGACCGCTACACTGAAATGGGTACCGCTGAAAATGGGTGTATGTGCGATTTTGTTTGTTTATAAGATATCTCCTTTGGATTTCAACCGAATTGACTGAAATTTTCACAAAACCTTCATCTTACTACTAGAAGGTGACAATAAGGTTTATGACCTATTACATAAAATCCTACGCATACAGCTACAGAAAGTACATTCAAAAAATTAAAAAAAAATCAGTTTTCTTGCTCGATCTTGAAAAATATTGATCATTAAGAAAAAGGCTGAAAATGCATTTTAGAGCTATACAAAATACATTTTTTTTGTATACGAAATTTTTTTGTAGAAGGTAATACTTTTAACAGAATCGTGGTTAAATGTTGTTTTTAGCTCAAAAAAGCGTATTTTTGCCAATAACTTTTAAGGATTTGGTTTCTGACCAAAATGTTAAATACAAAAGTTGTAGATCTCAAAAAAATACAACTTTTTTATATTTATCATTTTTCTTTAAAATTGAATCGAAACTAATAATAGATGATTATCAACTGAAAACCCCCTTTTTACATTAAAAAAAAAAACAGCTTTTTGCCTCCAAACGTTTTAGGATGACAATTTACAACAAAACTTTAAACATAAAAGTCGTTGAGCTCAAAAACACATTTTTATATTTAATATTTTTCTTTAAAATTGATTCCAAGCGAATAACGGTTTATTTTCGATTAGAAACTCATTTTGCAATAAAAAAAAAACATCTCGTACTATCATAATGAAAAGCGAGCGCGACGCGCGAGCAGCGGTCGCGCCTCACGTGTAAAAAGCGAAGCATTTGGCATCCTTGCATCGCTTCGCGATGCAAGGCGCGAGCCACTGTGGCGAGCCTAGTTCAAATTAAATCAGATCAGGAATACATTAATAGATCTAATACTCATTAAAATATGTAAAAACTAGATCATATTCAATACATTTTATTACTGAATAAATATTACTAAATAAATGTTCAAAGAATTTTTAATTGTACGTATATTACTTATAATTTAATTACAATTCAAATACATTTATGTACTAGGACTTGCTAGAGTGATGAATGTTGAATCGATATACATACATATTCAAAAAAGAAATTTTTCATTAACTTGCATAAAAATAACAAACATTATAAATCTTAAATTGTAAGATACTGATAAATTTTGAAGTATACAATGTCAATATCAATAAAATATTGCTAAATACTTAAAAGTTATCGAAAAATTACAAAATACACCTAAGCGATTGGAAAAAAAAGTGCTTTCGTTGGATTTTCACGCGTAATGTCAAATCCTTGGTTTCCGTAAATTCGTTATTCTCGTGCACGGGCAGTCTTCACTGCTAATTATTTACAACACACACGACCGAAAGAAAGCTGTATACTGGCACTTAAAGACGGGTCAACGATTCGTTTACAACATTTAAAAACATGGACACACAATGTCTTTGGCTCGGGATCGCGCTCCTCACATGAGCATGCAGCAGAGTTTCCGCAGAGCCGGTCTCTCGAGGACGGCGCGCACCGCCTCGGTGAACACCTCGTCCAGGCCCTCCTGCATCTTCGCCGAGCACTCGAGATACTTGTACGCCTTGATCTTCTTCTTCATCTTCTTGCACTCGCGAGGCGATATTATGTCGCTGTTCTCGGTTCTGAGGTCGCCTTTCGTCCCTATGCAGGAAAAAAAAGTTTCGTCAGTTATTTGCTAGACGGTTTAGTAAAATAAAAATTGGAAAGGAATCGCTAACTTACCTATTAAGATTATGGGTATGTTTGGACAGTGAATTTTAAGCTCGGGATACCACTTGCTGTACACATTTTCGTACGAACTTCTCGCGTTTATCGAGAAGCATAACAGGAAGCAGTCCGTCTGTAAACGATAAAATTTTATACGTAAATTTAATGTGTTATTAAAAAAAAGAAGGAGCTATTGCTTAATTCATCCGTGTAAAATTAATATTAAATATATCATTAATTACCTTTTTAAAAGGAAAACGCGTGAGAAATGTAAATTATAATAATTAATTTTGATTTCTCTTTTTAACGTAAAATTTAATTAGTTTGTAAGTATCCGTTAAATATACGTACGTTCTATATTATTAATATTATGCAATCATTACAGAGTGTAAAATGAAATAAGGACATACAAAATTAGAATTATTAAAAAAAAATGTTTAACAGTTCATTTAAAAGATTGACGTTTTCACTCTTTTCACAAACGGTTCACAATCTAATACCTACATATTTATTATTTACGAATTTTAAATCTTCAGTTCTCACCCTTTAATAATTTTCAAAAAAGTTAATAAACAATTTTTTTTAAAGTCATCCAGCACATAAAAATTTTAAACAATCAATAATAAAAATCTCCAATTAACAGTAGGTTTTTTTCCCCAAAAAGACCTAAACAATTCGCACATTGAGTCGTCGCGTTCAAAACAACATAAACCGATGGCTTACATTCGGATAGGACAGAGGCCTTAGTCTCTCGTAGTCCTCTTGGCCGGCGGTGTCCCATAAGGTGACGTTGTACTCGTGCCCGTCCACTTCGATGGTCTTCGGATAGTTCTCAAAGCTGGAAAGAGCGAGCGTTCATTGAGCGGATGAAGAAAAAAACAGAGAGAAGAATCGGAGAGGCGGTTAATTGAGTAACCCGCGGAGAGACGCGTGCTGCCTTGGCGCCTTCAATTCGCATTCTTGGATGTACGGCATATTGGCCTTCAAGGATGCGATAGATCAAAATTAACCACGTATCCGCGTTATCGCACTTGTGTAACAGGCGCGATCGAGGCCTATTTTCGTAGCCGGCGTTCTAGTTGCAAGAAAAGTCGAAGCGAGCGTTTCCTTCTTTTTTTTACATCGAAGCGACGCGCAGAATGCACGATAAAGTCGCTATCGCTAATTACTGTGAATTAACTTTATGTTGCAAATATTAATTAAATTTATTAGGCAAAAAAAGAAGTGACGGTATTGCACTATTGCTATAAAATTATACCGTTTAATTTTGTTGCGTGTACAATTGTTATTGTTCGTAAAGGTGAAGGCGAATGCTTAAACGATGATTTATGAATTTACAATTGAGTTTGACAATTAATACAAATTGATTTTATTCAAACTTGGGAGCGTCTGCTACGGCGGCTGAATAACAAAATTCGGAGGAGGGCGTACGCGTGAGCGTGAATGAAAAATTAATAAAAACTCACACGGTGGGGATGTATTCCATGGGAAACTTTTTTTCGGTGTACGTGATGAGCATGCAGGTCTTGCCGACCATGCCGTCGCCCACAGCCGTGATTTTTATTGGCCTCAGCCGGGACATCGCGTTCTGTTTATCTGCAACAAATAATAGTTGATATCAATGAGTCAAACGAAATAATGACATTAAAAATTGAGTCACACGGGGTTTGAATGCCGTTTTACAATTGTTATTTAAAATCGCTAATTTTCTTTTTTCTTTGTTCATAAAAGTGATATCACGCATTGCTCGCTTAACGGGCCAATGAGTTTATGATTTCACGGAATAGAACAATGAAAAGGTGGATAAAAAAAAGAAAGAGCAGAATCATTTTTGTAGTAATTACAAAGTAATATTACGTATTATTTTAAATATGACATAAACTTGTTTTATTTTTAGTATTAAAATAGTGAGTATTTTGTTAATATTAATCGTCTTTATTTTATTCAATAATTACATTTAAAAAATGGAAAATATGTTAATACAGTAAATTAAACTATGAATTAACTGTTTCTCAAAACTAATTTACGAATTCTGTTTACTATGTACAATTCAGGAAATAGAAATAATCCATTACTGAACGTGCAGTAACAACGCCAAATAAAAATTAAACGGTTAATGTTTAAAAATAAATCTATTAGTATTAAAATAAAAAATTTCTTATACAAATTTTAACAATGAGCTAGGTTTTGGAAGCTGAAAAGCCACCATGGACAAGTTTCCGTGCTTTGGTACAATGATAGCAAAATCGATGAGAAAATGTGCTTTTCTGTGACTCACTCTATTATGCTTATGTTATTTCCCCATGAATCCACGAAGTGACTCACTTTAGTTGTACTACTTCGCGTTGAAATTTCAAGATAACATTTCAAATAGAAAATTGTACATCAAACTTTCTTATTATATAACAAAACGCTGCTAATTGATTTGGCACTAAGTATTCTTTCTCATAAAAATGAGAGTAAATATCAGGAATAGAAATTTTATTGAAAAATTACGATTCATTTCCAATATTTATAAAAATGGAAATTGTACTAGAATAATTCGCTTACTTAAGTTTTTGATGAAAAATAAACATCAAATGCTAATAAAAGTAGCAAAATAACACAAAAAATATTGAAAATAATAAAAACTGAAATTTATGTCGTTCTTAGTGTCTTTAAAGTAACTTAAATTTACCTAAATTGAAATTGATTTATAAAAACCTTTAATAATTTTGAAGCGGGCTTATGCTAATTCATTGAACTTGTGTCCATCATTTAAAATCAATCCGCAGCATTATTCCGAAGTAGATACAGGGGTCCAACATATACATACAGACATTTTTTAAATCGCACTTTTACGGCCACTTTGAGTGTTAAAAAAAGAAAAAAAAATTCAGCGACACAGAGCTTTCTTTAGATGAGTAAGTCAAAAAGTTAAACCGCCACATCCTGTCTCACGACGATCGACGACCTATCGCAAGAAAGAAGTCCAGGCTGCACCACATCGAGCGGCATTCGCACGCGAAAATATGAGTGTACGTATAATGAGAATTTCTCCGGGGTTGAAGGCGATGCGCGCCGGCATTCCTGCACGCGAGTCCTCGTCTCATTTTCATTCCGGATCGCTCGGCTATCTGCTGACCCGAATCGGCCCGCGGCACTCGGCCGCTCGGCGCAGGACACATTTCCGTCTATTATCCATTTGATTTTCATTCGCGCCGCGCGGCTCAAAATTAACAAAACGCTTCCTACCGCTCGCCAACGGCAATCTGTCGCCGGCAGATGAAATTTCATTTAGTTCCGCATCGAACTGTTATTTCATTGATTCTTTAAGCGAATTTATGCGTTTTATTTACTTTTGTGCAGCTTCGTAATTGAAACGGATCATTGATTAATCAGGAGATTGGAGGAAATTATGTCAGCAGTGAAGTATGTATTTTTCTATATAAAGACGGACAGCAGAATAATGTACGAGGATAGAAAATCCAGGAAATTCTTATTAACATTAATTTGATTTGTATGCGTACGAAAGTGCACTGAGAAAAAAAATTCTAGTCAAAATTACAATACTATATAGAAAAGCGACAACAAACTGACATTTAGTTGAAACATTATCATCCTCTCTAATAGTATTTACTAAAAATTTAGAAAAATTACCATATTATTAAAGGAAATGTACATACAATAGTGTTTAGCATAATTTGACTAGAGAGGATGGTAATTTTTCAACTAAATGTCAGTCTGCGGACATCTTCCTATACAGTATTGTAATTTTTCTAGAATTTTTTCCCAGTGTGTACAAATGTAAAAAATATTCATGCGAGAAATTAGGGAAGCGAAAATTAGAGAAATTGTTGCGTAAAATCTGTACAAAAATAAATATTCATTTTTCCATTGTGAAAATAATAAATTACTATAGTATTAATGATATTAGGTTTTGTCTCCGTTTTTAAAATTCAATGCTATACAAGATATAGTTCTTCCAGGTTATAATTTAAAAACAAAAATTGGTACTTTCATCGCTCAGTGAGGAACAATTCTCATGAAACTATTAACTAATGAAAAGATTCTCGAAACATCATCAATCTAAGAATTAATAATTACACTAATTATTTTAGGAAAAAATCCTTATTTTTAAAGAAATATATTTCTTGAAAAGTTCTCTTAAAAAATGAAAGATCTCTAAAATTTTTTTCCGTGTACTAATAAATCAAAGAAATCTTATAATATTTATATCTCGAAATGCAACAAATGCCTTCAAAAATATATATACCTATACTTTGCACATTTAAAAAAGAAAAGGCAGACGATTTTTGTTTTTCGACCCACCCCACCGTCGCAAAGTCCATCGTCCGAGCGCACCGACCTGGACACCCAAGAGAGGAAAAGAAAGAAAAAAAAGAAGAGGAAGAAGGAAGACTCGGCCGGGCGCGGCGGGAGATCGCTTTATACGTCGTGGCAGCGTCGCCGGGACGGCGGCGGGGCAAAGGGATATCGCGAGCTTCCCGAGCGTCCGGCGCATCCGCCCGCCCATCAAGGCTGCGCCCGGTCACCGGCGTACGTCTTCGCTATCGCCCGCTCGGCATACAAAACACTCAACCGGCTGCACGTTTCGACGCGCGGGACCTCCACATCCTCATCTTCGGATGCATCGCTCTTTACGTGTACGCTCCGCGCGACGACCTCTCCAGCGGCCAAATTGAACGCGAGCTCCTTTCGGACTTGACTCGCCGTTCGCCTCGGTGGGAGCTCCTGACCGTGACTCACTTTTCCAGCGGATTTGAGTGCTCTTAAGTATACGATGTTTGCACGATTTTATACGATTGGAAATTTTTATTGGATTGCTATTTTGAAGGTTGGTTTATAAGGAAGTTGCGTTTTGTATAATATTTGAACAGTGGGATACTTCTTATTTTAATTTTCAAAGACACAAGGCTTCTTTTTTTTGCTTTTTTCATTAAACATTAATCAAATCGTTTTGTAGCCGTTTTAAATGCCAAATTTGTTCTGATATGAAAAATATAAATTTGTAATTTAGAAATAGACAATTAATATTATAGAATAGATCAATTAATATGAAAATGTATTTGTAATGCAATTTGCAATAATTCGGAAAGTCAAATGCTTATGCATTTTTATAGAATAAGGGGACCTATAAAGTACAGTGACTTTACGGCAGTACAGACATGAAAAGGTTGATGCACCTAAGAGATCGTTCCTCACCTCACAGCTATAAGGTGAAAAGAAAAAAAAGCTTGAGTAACACCATTTCGAATACAAACGACGTGGTATTTTTGATATTTAATTCATGAAGTGACGATCTTTATAATAATATAGTAATTTAAATACAAAAATGAAGTTTTTTAATTCATTTTATTAATGAGCACAGTGAATTTTTCACTTTAAAATTAATAAATTATTTATTTCGTAAAAAGTAACTTGGAAATTTCGGCAGGATGTTGAAATCGTAATAATTATATTTCTTAAGAATTAAAACATAACAGCACTTAAATTCAAAAAACCACAAAAAAATGTAATTAAACAAAAAATTAAAAAGCTTTTTTATCATCTGCTGTTAAAACGCAAATTAAAATTATTCTTTAATTTTGTTTTTATTTTTATCAATATCGTTTTATTCGAATTTTTTAAAAAATATAAATTTAAACAACAATTGCAGTAACGCATGCGCGTAATAATCGTGGTATGAATTTAGCAATCGGCCTCTTTAAATTCTTAGAAGGTAAATCATCATCGTTCTCTGCGGTCGCGACAAACGTTTCCGACTTCCTCACGTAGAAATCACCGCGGCAGACACGACGAATTTTTAATGACAATAAAACATGTTTTGGGAATCTTATTACTAATTCCTGAGCACATTTCATTTAACAATCGTTTTAATAACAAAATGCCAAATTTTTTTGTTTTTCATTTAATATAATTGCAAATCTTATGAATTATTAAGTAAAGGAATTGAAAATTTCATTTCAATGAAAGTAAAAATTGCTTTTACTAGTATTTAATTTAGTAGAAAGTAATTCTTTTGTATTGTTAATCTTAATCTAAAAATCTTTCGTAGCTTTACTGACTAAGTCGTGTAAAACCGATTTTTTTCGCAGATAAAGTCACCAAAGACAATATAATCCTTATCTTGACTAAAAATAACAAATGTAATGGAAAGAAAAGATGAAAGTTACCTTTGCTTCCGTTTCCGGTACCCATTGGGAATTCCCGATTATTCGGTTTTCTTCCTCTTCAAGTTTTTCCCTTTCCTATGAAGATAATAGTTTATTAATCTCATAATAGTTCTATTTTTAACGACTCACTACAGTGATATAACCACATTTTTCTAACTGACTCTTATTAGATTTATAATCAGATTTTTAATTTTTTAAATGTTTTATTTAAACTTTTTTGTTTATTTATCGTATTACAATTATTTCACGTTACGTCCCATGACTAGGTATTAATTAATAATTCATCAAATTATATATGGAACCCGAAAATATGTGACGTCGCCTCATATTTTTGAAATCCTTATAATTTATTAATAATTTAATAAACTAATAATTAATACCTAGGCACGGGACGTCGTAGTTCGTGTTTGTCTTTGAAAATGTAAACTAAAGTTTTTGAACTTAAAAAAAAAAAAAAAAAAAAAAAAAAAAAAAAAAAAAAAAAAAAAAAAAAAAAAAAAAAAAAAAAAAAAAAAAAAAACATGCCATTTAATTATTCCTAGAGATCGATTATATTACAAACTAAAAAAGTCACTTTTTAAATCAACATGAAAGGTCCAATTTTCCACGCAAGACAATCCACTCCGAAAACAAATTGTACTCACGAGAAAAAGAAAACTGCGCAAGTGTCGCAGAGCAGCGTCCGCCAGAAGAGTCGAGTGTAGCAGCTTCCCGCGTCCGGACGGCGCGTCTTCTCGGGGCGATATCGCACACCTTATCTCCGCTCTGGCACGCGTGTCCTGTGCGCTCCTATCGGCGAGTCGCTCGTCCGTCCTGCAGGGCCTCCATCGCCCAGCCCGTCCATCTGCGGTCAGAAAACAGAATGAATGCGCCGTGACAAGCGGTCTACGCTCCGGATAGCGCGGCGGCCCTCTTATCGCCCGGCGATAATTAAAGTAGCCGTGTCACGAATTTTACGCTGCCCCCGTGGCCACGGTATTTATGCCGTATGTCGCTTATGCGTGCTTTTCGTTGCTTCGGGTTTTTTCTTTATTTTATTATTCAACTTTCCTTGCGATAATCGTGATTGCGGAAGCTTGTGTGATGTCGAACATATTTCTAAAAAATTTGGATTTTTATTTATTTTGAAGAAAGTTGCGGTAATGAGTACACTATTTTGGAAGATTAGAATAATCGATTAAATCGATCGTTAAAATTAGTGTAATTTTCAAATATTTGTGGTGTTTAGATGAATGTGTTTAAGAAAGTTTTAATTATACAAGATTAAATAAAGATTTTTAAGAATAAGAAAACTGATACTAAAATGAAAATTACGGAATTTCAATTATTGTTATTTTTTAGATTGTAAATATAAACTACTTTACATATCCCTATATATAAGAGAAAATTACGAATCGTATTTTTCTGTTTTTTTGTTTAGGATGACTTACACTACATCCTTAACATAATAAAAAAAACAGGAAATTTTTAAATGTTTTGTACATCTCTTATCATTACTGTAATTACCGTAAATGAAGCATTAATTATGTTTAATGTAAAAAGCGGTAAAGACAGGATGTTTTGTACATTCTTCAATCCGACATAACAATTTTATTAGCAACTTAGATGAAAAATTATTGTTTTTCAATTTATGAAGCTGTAATAATTTAAGATTGCGTTAAAGTATAAATTCTATTCAGCTGCTAAATTATTTTATTATTATTTTTTACGATCTATAAGTTCACTGGATAATTGAAAGCAACACTTAATAAAAAATGACTCGAGGGAAAACTGTATTTTTTATTATTGATGTCACTTATGTAATTTTTCAGTGATCATTTTATTTTCTTTCAAACTAATTTATTTAAACATTTATCACATTTTCATTAGTTTGAATTTCAATTCCATGCAGAATCTGTATAAAAAAAGTAAAGCTTTTATAACTATATTTTTTCCCTCGTAATATTCGCAGTGATAATCAAGAAAATTTATGAGAAAACTCTTAAAATTCGCAAATCAGTAATAAATTCAGTTCCAACATCTCCATAATCTATCTGCCAGCAAAGCCTCCTACGAACTAGCGCCAAAAGCGCACTTGTGATTCAGTGGAGCCGCTGCCCAAGGTCTGCGCGAAAGCACGGCTCGCGCTATAATGTAAAAGGCGCGCGCGTACAACTATAAGCTCGCGAGTTAAAATTGTGAAGGGGCGCGCGCGCGCGTATCTTCGCCGCAGCATCATAGTCGAAGGCTCGCGGACGTGCCTCGACTGGACGATACGTCCAAGCAGCCGTGGGTGCTGTTGATTTTCGGGTCATCGACTGCCGGGGGTATATAAGCGGGGGGACTCTCGTCGTGTAATGCACGTGTTGATCGATGAATTTTTAGTCTAAACTCCGCACGCGACTCGGCAGCCAAACGAGCCGGGGGCGACGCATTTGAATTGTGTCCGTCTGTTCTCATGGCTTTTACGACTCCTTTGCTAGAACCTTTTTTTGTTTACCTACGCTCATAATTAGAGTGGGATTTTAAGGAAATACTCGTGAGATTAGAATGGCACCACTCGACGAGGTGGAATATAATTAAATTTTCCGGGTGATATTTATCTTTTCCGCGTGAGAATTTCTGTATTAGTGATATATGATACAATTTATTTCGTTGACAGCAACAACATAAAATAGTCCGCAGCGATCCTCGAGAGCTAAAGTTCGTTAAAATAGAAACTAATTTTTTTCATTTCACTTTCACGACTGTACAATGGAGAAATGTTCGCTCCTCGCTATCATAAAACGAAGTAAATGACCATGATTTATTAAATTCAGTATATAAAACAATTTTTTAGAAAAAGATGGACAAATAGTACCGCACCATTACATAATTAAACCGCAGTCTAGGCTCGATCGTATCATTACAGTACTGGTCCAACCGCGAATGTCAGCTTATTCACGAAAAAAAAAAAAAAAAAAAAAAATATCGCCGAGCGCTAATGAATGCCTTCCTCTCGGTTCTGTCGCGGAAACTGGTGGAAGTGCTTTACACGCCCCTCGGTTAGTTGAAAGAAAATAAAAACACGTACGGGGTGAAAAGTGAAAAAGGAGGAAGCGAGGAACGCGATCGGTACACAAATTAATAGCGGTAAAGCGCACAGGTCGCGTACGCGCGCGCGAGGGAGGGAGATAGAACGGATGCAAACCCGGGAGAGATGACCTCTGTTTGCGTGGGCGGGCACGGAGAGGGTGTGCCGTACTGTCGTCCAGCTGAGGCACACCCTCTCGGCGCCGCTTTTAGCGCAGTGCGTCTACTTGCTCGTATTATGCACTAGTTTTTATTTTTAATTTTTTTTTTGTCATGAAGTAGATCGCGGTTTAGTTATGGCAACGTAATACAAGAGGAGATTAGATATAGAGTATGTACCCATGTATTTATTATGCAGTTTATTTGAGACTAATTCATTTGATTTATTTTAAAACGATGAGGTTTTTTTAATTTTTTCGCGATCAAGATTAGGAAGCGTCTTACGTGTGTTATTTTGTAAAAGAAACAAACGGAGTTGCAAAAAAGAATTGGTACAGATCGTTTATAAGGAGTGGAGAAAAATACAAACAGCTGGCTTTTATTATCATTTTCGCGTTTACCTCGACCTGCTTTCCTTTCTACATAATTACTAGTGGAGCTTCAGTGCTCACGTGGTTTTATTTTGGAGATTGACTACACTTTTCGAACTCCATCAAAATAAACTTATTAATTAATTGATATAGTCTTTACATTAACCAATTTAAAATTGATGTCATAATCAAAGTCAACAATCTCAATAATCATCAAATATCGATTTACAAAATCGTCAGAATATAGAAATCCCGGTACAAAAATTACAAAAAGTTCTGAATGTAATTTTACAAAAACGAAACGAATAATAAGTTTAATTAAGCAATTAAATTAGTCATCGAATTACCCTTATTACAGAATCGATTGACGACTGACCTCGCTTTCCCGACCGTATATCGATAACCCGCAAAGATTTAACGCACGACCAACCGTCGAAGGCACATTGTACTTTAAAAAATCGAAGGTGCCTCGCTTATGCGCCGCGGCTTGCGCACACCTATTCCTTTCACGCGTCTCTCATCTCCTTATGGAAAGCGACGATATATATTGCTGACGTAATGTAAAGCCTTCGCCGGAATTTCACGTATACCTCACGTAATTTCGCGCCGATAAGATGAAGCCGCGCATTCGCAGCCTTTGCGGATACGTCATTCTCTAATTTTCTTCTCGATTTTTCTTTTGCTCTTTCTTTTTCTCTCTGTGCCTCCTTAACTAATTAAGTTATTGGGAGGAAGAGTAAAGATGACGAGTGCGGGTGATTGTCGCAAGAATGGACCGCTATTGCGCTTATTTTCTTTCCACTGCGCAAATTTTTGCTCTCGCTGCGATTTGCCGTTGCGGTTCGATGTTTCGCTTTTAAAAAATATTGCTAAACCGTGAACGGACGTCTATTAGCAGCATGTTAATTGCGCGTTTAACGATTTCTTTGTTGTGGAAAAAAAATGTTCAGGCGCATAGGTATTAAATTGCGATTATTTACAGATCGTAATTCTTATATACCTCTATGGGCTGCATTAGCATTTTTTCGATTTAATATTTTAGCACTGCACAAGAGTATAAAGACGTAGAAGAAACAAAATCCTTTTTTTTTATAAGG